>JAQQSK010000519.1:0-17786 GCA_028658325.1 Potorous gilbertii
GAACATTGTGGCCAAATTCCAGAGTTCCCAGGTCAAGGAAAAAATATTGCAAGCAGCTAGAAAGAAACAATTCCAAAAAATTTTTAATTCAAATGAATTTCAAAAACATGAAGAACAAAGAGCCAAGAGACATATGGCAGTCCCTGACACCACTGGTTTAGAATATATACTTATTTGTAAAATTTTACACAGAATCACCTCCACAAAGAGTGAAAAGGAAAAGAAAAAGCAAGTTTAATGAAGACAAGATGCCCAAATATGCAAAGTCATTTCAAGAGCAATTAAAGATAAAATTGGAATGATGACAACAAGCAGGTGAAACTTATTAAAGCTCCATAACAAGTTCTTTCATATGGGACAGTGAGGCTACTACAGTAAGGTTTTAACATCATTTTCCTCCCAAAGATGCAGAAATGTCACTTTAGAAAACAAGACAGAACAAGCAGCTGGACTAGACCAGTCTGTGCTGATGACAACACATTTTGATGTTGAAAAAATGTTGGACCTTTTAATTAATTACCCAAAAGAGTTGACAGAGTGAACAACAATAATTACTGACCCACATGCCTAGTTTCTCATAAATAGAAAGTGTTTATGAGAGTAATCTACACATTCATTAAATGCATGCTTGCTGAAGGTATAAGAATATAATAAACAGAAATTTGCAAATTATATCCTGTGGCAGACCACATCTTTACAATCACGTATAATTAATTGAAGAGTACAGATAATATAAGATCGTACTGTGGTTATTGTTCTTGACTGTTAAAAGAAATAAATCCCATGGCATAAAGGGCTGACTTAAAGGCTCTCCACCAACAAGGTATTGTCCACGTATATGTCAAAATTATATGAGACTTTACAAGAGGTAATATGTTTTGATAACTCTGATTATTAACATCAGACAAGACATAAAACAAAGAGACACAAGCTTATCAAAGGTTCTTGCCACTGTCACGGAAGATACCCAGTGCAGATTCCCTATTAAAAATGGATTTCAAACCAATGAATACATTAAGGCATGTGAACAAAACGGAATGTAATCATGCCATAAGAAATGAATAAAAGGAGGGTTTTAGAGAAATCTGGGAAGACTCATGAACTGATGCACAGTGAAGTGAGAGTAATTTGGACAACAATGCAAAGACAAATAAGTCTGAGAGACTTAATAACTGGCCAATTCAATGAGCAGCTCCATTTGAAGGACTCCTGAAGAGTTATGCCACCTACCTCTTGGCAGAGATGTCATAGATTTAAAATGTTACATGAGGTACATGTTTTTGGACATGGGCAACACAGAAATTTCTTTTGCTTAACTAAGGACAATTTTTAAGAGGGTTTTCTTTTTTTCTTTTCAGTGGGGGGGAGTTGTTGAGGGGAAGAAAGCAAATGTTCATTGAAAAATTAAATTTTTAAAAATCCCCTGAATTACCTATAGTTGGTGAAGTTCTCCATATGCTCCTGTTTGTGGTTGTTATCGGGCTGACTGCCTCATGCTTGTAACATTATAGAATTTCCTAAATAAAATTCATAATCTCTCAAAATGGATTTTATATATGTATATATGCACTATATGTATATACATGTTATATAAGTTTATGCATATATACACAATACATATATACCCACCTATATGTTATGTTTATTTATATACATATACACACATGATTACATATACATATGCATATATATGCACATATATGTTTATACGTCTTGGACAATATATAAAGAGATATTGAGTTGGGACCAGAATTGAATGGGAAGAAAAGAAGAATGCACTAGATTGCCTTTTTAAATCCTATATGTCTTTTAGTAATGAAAAAGACCACCTTTTAAAAACCAATATTCTTCTCATGATGTTGGATGACTGCAAGTCACAAAATGCTATCATCTCTGAAGAACTGAAATTAAAGATCAACCAAAGGGCACATGGTGGCTGTGATCAGGCTGCAATACTTTACATACAAGGGATTATACCAAGGAAAGCATGTAAAGGATGCTATTAGATATTAGAGAAATGCAAAATCGGAAGAAAATAAACATAGATAGGCCATGGAGCAAGAACACGCTATAACCAATTGACAACCAGCATGTTTTACTGACACCAAGAAAATGAATATTAACCCATGGAGTTTCTTGGCAGACATGGACAGCAATTACATAGGATGCACAGGTGTGGTCTGGTTACAATATATAGTACTGGAGGCAATGCCTATATTGGTGAGATTAAACATTCATTGGCATAATTAAATAATTGATTGCTTTTGATCTGAATCACAATTAACCGAAAATGTACATTTCACAAATAGAAAAAGGGAAAAAGACTGAAGATGTGAAATTTACATCTCTGTCAACATATTCTTTTTTGACTATAGTCTAGGCAATATCCATGTTGTACAACAGATGAAACTTTCTTTTCATTAATAATAGCTGATGTTTTATAATGTTTGAAACATGCTTTAAATATCATATAGATATATGTGATCTGATCCTTGCAGCAATACAGATATTTTTACCAACATTTTAAAGATGATTAACCAGGTGTAGAAAGGTCATGTGATTTGCCCATGATGGTAAATCAGTAAAATGTCAGAAGTGGATTTTAAACTGAAGTCTCTACTGATAGTATACATTATACTGCTCCATATGTTATACTACTTCACCTCTCTTCATAATAATTTTTCTCAAACAATTTTTTAAAAATCTAATATCAGATACAGAAACAGGATATATGTAAGAGTAGAAACAAATATGCAACTACATTTTTCTGAAAAGTATGTGTATATTCTTTGACTGTAAGTGACTTTGGTGACTTTGCAATCACAACAATAATATATGGCATTTATGTTGAGATGTAAAATTTACAAAACACTTCGCAAATATTCAGGGTCTCTGGGACTTGGTTTCCTGAAATTCTGTATTCCCTATCGTAACTTTGAAAACTGTGCACAATGATCATTTTCCACTGTAAGGCAACAGCGGAACACGAAAAGAGGACATGCTTCACTCAAAAGAGTTTCTAGTTATGACCTTAATTGTGATGAATAAGGGATATGGAAATGATGGGGACAATGCGATAAATGTGACTATGTCATCTTGAACCCAATGATAGTGGGACTAAGCAGGCATACTCTACAAAACAAATTTCAAAAAAAAAGATTTTTTTAGTTTTTGGTGCCAAAGTCAGAGGCTCATATGGAGAGCAAAGCTCAATACAGGTGAGATATTCCATAAATGATTACATATTATTTTAATGAGGAAAAAAGGGTTGGTAGACCTATTAGATGCAATAAGATGCTAAGTTTTAAAAATTTGATCAATATAACTGTCCACCACAATTTCAAATAGACTTGCGATGAAATATATTATTTGCCTCCAGATACACAGCTGGTGGGCTCTGGGCTCAAACTGCAGATCGAGGCATGCTTTCTTCTCTTTCTTTTTCTTGTTTTCCACTTTCTTTTTAGGGAACATGACTATTATGGAAATTTGTTTTACATAACTATACATAGCTGTAGTGGCTTTTTTTACTTGCTTTCTCAATGGGTGAGGAAGGGAGAGAATTTGGAACTGAAAATAAAACAAAATTGAATTTCTAGAAAAAAAAAGTAAGTACTTCACTAGGGCAAGGTGTATTAGATATTTTATTCCTACATATAAAATATATCTGTCTTTGAAAAAGGCCAGACTCAGGATGTTCAGGATATAGAACCACCACTGGCAGCAACAGTGCTAATGGTTTTCCCTTCTAGTGACTTCATTAAATAACATCTGGCACTTTTCTAAAATTTTTAGAAACATGGTTTTCTTTTAAGAAAATCTAAGACAAATAACAAATATTCTCTAACAAGAATCAAGTACATGTTTCTTTATAAAAAACCAATTTAAATTATAATAACTTAGCTATCAGAGCAAGATGCTTAAAAAAAAATAACCCAGTAACATGAATGGCATTTAAATCCCAATATATGAGTTAAAGATATGTGGAAGCTCCTAACGGTCTCATTTAATACACAGTAAGGCTAAATGATTATCAAGAATCATAACATTTAAAGTAGTAGGAGTGATTACAAGCAGAGCCAGTCACACAGGTAGGGAAAGTTACTACGTTAGTGACAGCCTCTAATGGTATAAAACCTTCAACTCCATGACAACTGTATTTCTCAGAATATTTTGCCTAAGATCAACCTCAAAAAATAGGATCTGCTCACATTCTATCTAATTAAAGCCCTCCTAATTTGAGCACCTCCTACTTGGATACCGACTTGGTAAAGTGAAATGCAAAAATATAAATAGAGTAAGTCCCTTCCCAGAGGATTCCTAAGGCAAACTAAACATGACACACACAGGGGGAAATGTAGATACACATTCCACCAAAGGTTCATGGAAATATGGCAGAGCAGAATAGACCCTGGCAGGGAACTCTAAAATAAAAGTAGAACAGAAAGGAAAAAACAGGTAGAAAAATACACTCTATTGACATGCTCAGCAATTTGGTATTTTTGTCTTTCTCTTTACAATACACTAAATACCTTTGTATTGGCATATTTCTCAAAGTGACTGACTTCAAAACTCATGTACTTGACTAGCTAGGCTCCTAGACAATGGGAGTGAAGGAAGAAATGACCACATTAAACAGATTCATGTGGATCCAGGGCACCATTACAGTATGAAATTCCTTCTACATGGTAGTAGGGTTTTAGAGAATTCCTTTTCTGACTTTTTCCAAAGACAAGGGAAGTGTATGGCTAGGTACAATTTTATAAGTTTAGTAGTCACAACTTTGACTCCCCTTGTTCTTTAAGAACCATTCTCAATTAGAAGGAAAGCAGAAAACTGGGAAACAATTTTTACAGCCAGTGTTTCTGATGAAAGCCTCATTTCTCTAATGTATAGAGAACATAATCAGATTTATAAGAATATAAGTCATTCCCCAAATGATAAATGGTCAAAGGATATGAACAGGCAGTTTTCAGATGAAGAAATTAAAACTATGTATAGTCATATAAAAAATGCTCTAAATAACTATTGATTAGAGAAATGAAAATCAAAACGACTCTGAGATACCACATCACACATATCAGTTTGACTAAATATGACAAAAAAGGAACAATGATAAATGTTGGAGACATGGGAAAATTGGAACTTTAATGAAATGTTGGTGAAATTGTGAACTGATCCAAACATCCTGGAGAGCAATTTGGAAGTATTTCCAAAGTGCTACAAAACTGTGCATCCACTACTAGGTCTGTATCCTAAAGGTCATACAAAAATGGAAAAGGATCCATAGGTCCAAAAATATTTATGACAGCTCTTTCTGCTGTGGCGAATTGTTGGGATGCCCATCAATTGGGGAATGACTGAACAAGTTGTGGAATATGAATATAATGGAATTACTATTGTGCTATAAGAAACGATCAGCAGGCAGACTTCAGAAAAACCTGGAAAGACATACATGAACTGATGATGTTAAGTGAAGTGAGGAGAACCAGAACATTGTACACTGCAACAGCAACATTTTATGATCAACTACAATAGACTTAGCTCTTCTCGACAATAGAATGATCCAAGACAATTCCAAAAGACTCATGATGGGAAATGCTACCCATACCCAGAGAAAGAACTATGGATTTTGAAGGCAGATAGAAGCATAATATTTTCACTTGTGTTTTTTCTTTCTTGTGTTTTTTTTCCCCTTTTGTCCTGATTCTTCTTTCATGACTAATGTGGAAATATGTTTAAAATAATTGCTTGCTGTCTTGGGGAGGGAAGAGAGAAGAGATGGAGGGAGAAAAATTTGGAACTGAAAATCTTACAAAAAAGAATATTGAAAACTATCTTGACATGTAATTGGAAAAAAATAAAACACTATTAAGTGGGGGAAAGAACCATTTTCAATCTTTCAGTATTAAACCTATTCTAGACTCTGAATGAAATTAATATAAACTAGTAGGTCACTTAAACAAATACAATAAAAGAAATAACTATTCCTTACTCCTCTGAAAAGCAACACAGGAAGTACAAAAGCAGAAAGGGCAACATTCTGCAAAATAGTTGCTGTCACTGTTGTTTGCCATCATCACCATCAGCAGCTCATTTTGTTCAACATCTGAGGCTGGTCAAATTACCAACGTAATCCAACTAGATTCTTGATACTGGCCATTCTCAAGGAAGAGGAAGCCTAAGTATGGGGATGATGAAATTGCAAATGGGATAGCCATTTCCAAAGAAATGTACATACTTGGCTAGTAAATACTGTTCTCTGGCACAATATATTCTCCTTCCTTCCTATCTTCACAATACAAACTCAAGTAGATACCACTAGACTTCAAAGGTTTTTAAAAGATCAAGTCAAAAATCTCTCAACTGATAGATGAGGAAAGTGAGGACAGTGGAGGTTAGGTGAATTGCTCAAGGTTATACAGGTAGTGCAGGAACTGAACTTCGACTCTTTAACTTCAAATAATCCAATGCTCTTTCCTGGACTGAGTACAACTGCCTCAATAAATACCATGGGCACAGTCGAGTCTCTAACTACATCATTGTTTTTTAAGTAGGGGGCATTTTACAAAAGTAATGTAATAAGTAATACATGATAAATAATAGTCATAAATGTAGTAACAAACACTTAGAACCAGTTTTAAAAGTTTTTGTTTTCTTTGCAATTATGGCCATGGATCTTTTTGAAAATGCGACCTGAATATACACTGAATCAGTCTATTGGGATCAGAGGGTATCTCAGCCAGATAGAACAGGGCATCATTATAGATTTGTTTGGATTTTTTTTTTTTTACTCTCTTACCCTTATTTTAGCAGTCAGCATAGCTACAATAAGAAACAACAACAAAAAATTCTCCTTAATTTTTTGCCTTGATTAATCAGTCACTAAACTGTTCATGTCTATACAATGCAATCAAAGTGGAAAATATAAAATTTTTCTAACCACACTGGTTAGAACAACGTTGTAAAACGGTGATGGCATCACATTTTAAGAAATTTTTAATTCTGACAATTCTTTAAAGTGAAAGACTGTCTCGTTTCACTTGAACATCAGTTACATGCCTAACAGAAGACAAATACAACCACCCAACCCCAATGTAGTTATTCTACTTTATCTCTCCAGAAACCAGACAGACCTCAAAAGATGTTTTGTTGGTTCAGGAACTCATTGTCTATTGTGTAAAAAATATAGTCTGCAAAGAATGTTTGACAAACGTGATTAAGTCTAGCAACTATGAGGTGGGCATTCAAAGTGAAATGCAAAATATAGAAAGAGCAAAGCACTTCTCAGAGGATTCCTAATGCAAAATTAATATGACACAGGTAGGAAGGAAATATAGGGTGTCCCAAAAGATTTAGTGCAATTTTAAGTTACTAAAGCTCAAAACATCTCATAGAGATAATGTCACAGAAGATCAGAGAATGGGGAAGAGCAGAATAGACCTTGGCAGAATACTCTAAAATGAAAGTAAAACAGAAAGGCAGGAACAGGTAGAAAAATATTACTTACACATTCAGCCATTTGGGATATTCTTTCTTTATAGTATGTCTAATATCTTTGGGTTGGCACATTTCTCCAAGAAGATGACTTCAAATTTTATGCTCATAAACCATGCTGTTTCATTTCTTTGTAATCATAAGGCTTAATACAGTGCCTGGCATATGGCACTTAATAAATGTTTGTTTACTAATAAGTGCCTGTTGTCACACATTTCTCAAAGCCATGGTTGGATTATCTAGGCTAAAAAAACCTCCTCTATCTGTTGAAGTAACAAAGACTCTAGAGTAATATCTATAGTAACGAAACACACTGATATGTTTGGGGATGGGGAGAGAACGGTCCAGAAAGAGGTTACTATTGTTAAGTCAGGAAACTTGGGTGGTAAAAATAACTATTTTCTGTAAAGCATCTCTTTTATTTAAAAGAGTATTCTTATATAAGAAAAAACTTCCCAATACATCTGTGTGTATATTTGTGTTTGGGGATTTCTCAGTCCCTGTCCCAGATGACAGGGTCATTTGAGGTCCTCCTTGAGGATGAAAATTTGAGGATTCAAAAGACCCTGCATTAAGGACTGGAAGGGACTGTCTTATCTAGTCCTTGAGAGCAGGAACTATCTTTTGTTTCTTTTTGTATCCCCAGAGTTTAGCACTGTGCCTGACACATAGTAAGCGCTTCCTAAATATTGACTGACTGATTCCGCCCTTACATTTTAGGAATGAGAAAACTGAGGCTTAAAGTGGTAAAATGACATTTTCAAGATCCCACTGATAATAACACTAATTCAAACTCACGTCCTCTGATTCCAAATCCAGTATTCCAGAATGTTATTGAACAGAATAAAACGTATTCTGTCTAGACATCTCTCAAATATCTTAAAAAAGATGGTGATATTTTATACATTAGAATTATGGAAACTGGAATGTGGCAGGACATACACAACAAACAAAATTTCAAAATTCAAGCATTCAACTGAAAATTATTTAGATAACAATGGATATTTAGAATAAAAAATAAATCAATGAAAGTAAAGTAGCCAAATCTCACCTATCCTTGTAGTTTATTACAGTGTCAATAATAGCATTCATCTGCTTGGTCAGTTTCGGGGGGTTTGGCGACAATTTCTCAGCTGGAGGTCGGCCTCTTCTCTTTTTAGCTTTTTCCACATCTTCCTTCCCAGGCTCCTTCTCCACATTTCTTCGTCTTTTTCGTTTCTTGAGCCGCACCTCCTCTTCCATTTCTTCCAAATTACCGTCTTCAATTGCCTATTATCCATAGATGTAAAAAAAGGGGGAGGGGGTAATCAGCATAATGAAGAAAAAAAGAAATTTTGAATGGTCAGAATGAATAAAATTTTAAAACTAGAGAAAACTAAAAGTTAACAATAATTATTGGACCTAAGTAAAACATTACCACCATATTGGATAAACACATCTCAAAATTACTTTGACTTCATCAAAATAACCTAAAAGCCTATACAGCTCTAAGAGGAAATATGAATGTTTTATATATAAAAAAAGACACAACTCTAAACACAACCTGTTTAAATACAACTGAATCCAAACAAAATTAATCCAAATAAAAGTAAGGAGGAGAACTTGGTGTCCCATTATTACAAACAGGCGGAAAAATTCCTGTGACTACATCTTCAAGCAATCAAATTCAAAATTCAACCTTTTCTATCTTTTTTGGTTTTCTATTAATTTATTCTCGATTCATAAAAATAAAACAAATCAAAATTCTGTCTAAATTTTGTAATTTCTGCGCGACAAATAAGACCCCGAATGAATTACAAAAACCACCTTTCCTTACAAATGCACTTAAAACACACACACCGCCACAAACAAAAAACACTTTCTCCAAATTACCTGCAAACGTTTGCCTTAAACACAGCCAGCAGCTCTAATGCAGAGAGATAATAAAATAGCTATAAAAACAACCAAGTATAAAAGAAACCTGTTCACAAATGGCTAAAAGATCCATGTGACAAATACAGAAGTTAAACTTTCTTTCTGAGTAAATTACAAAACTTAAAAAAAGAAAAAGAAAAATTAGGAAAAATTAAACATGCACAAGATAGAAAATCTGACCACACAAGGAAAAAAATTAAATAAATCTTTAAATCAGATTTTAAGATGAATGCTTTCTCGAAACATAACTGATGTTGTTATTTGTTCCCCCTGCCTCTCAATATTGCCTTGAGTATGCAAATGCTAATCAATCCTTTCTCGAAACTGAAAGAGCTCTAATCATAAGGCAATTACCTTCATTTCTCCACAGCACCAAACATGGCTAATATTTATGATCATGTGAGTATAACAATCAATATAGAGAGTGATTACAGCTCAGACATCATTTCTTTCACTTATGTACAATGTCTATTGAAAAAATAAAGGGTTTTGTGAAGAAAACCTGGTGCAAAACACAAAGCAACCTGGCATGTTAAAAATGCCAGGGGGATTTCAAAATCTGTTTCCTATGCATCCTCCGATGTGCAAATCCATAGAACAAACATGAACACAGAATCCTGAGGGACAGTCTCAGACTAGGCCTTAATAATCAAAAGACAATTTCCATCACGCTTCCACAGTGCTCAGATAACCACTATGAAGGAGCCTCGAGATCTGATGAGTTAGGAGGAAAAAAGAAGAAAAAAAAATCTGCACATAATTTCATTAATATTCATTTGGCTAAAACAGGACATCCACTATACAGTAATACACATTGCAGCTAGCGAAGATGAAGAAAAAGAAACTGGTCCGCAAATCTTGGAAGCTGAAAATGCTAATCATAAATACAGCATGCAAGGCTGTCAACAGTTAATGTTTTTGCTCTCCATAAGCACCCAGTTGTACACAGAAATCCGGACGGAGAACACCGGCTTTTGATGTGTCACACACCTACACATGCCTGGGATGTAGTTCTACTGAATCTTCAAGACGGCAATGAAAAAAGATATTTACCTTACCACTATCAGCAGGCCGGCTATCGGAAATCACAGTTAGTGGGGATAAAATTAACAAGCCAGCAAAGCAGCGAGCTGCTAGTCTCTTCATCAGCTGATCAGGAAAAAAAAGAGAGCTGGGGAAAGGCTATGTTTTCATATACAAGTAATTTTATTTTACTGAAAATTTAATACTGAAAGGATTGTGGATACTCAAATCTGCTGTTTCATTCTCCCTACTACAAGGCCCGAAGCCTCCTTCCTCCAGCCTGCTTTAATATTGACAACTACTTATCATATTTTCCCCTTATTATTCCAGGCAGCAGAATTAGATGGCTATTAGCTCAGGTGGTTTCTGATTACTGCTAGCATTTTACTAATTATATCAACATGAAACAATTTAATATCTAATTTTATTTAAAAATATAAAAACAAGGTATGTAATTTTTGTGTTTTAAAACCTGTTTTACCTATTGTACATAACTGTTTTGTTTTCTGAATAGGATGCATAGGACTTGAAGCATTTAAAATGATTTTTAAAACAGAAAAAAGGACAAAAGGAAAATATTTTCATTTTAATGTACTTAAGAAAAAGCAATGTGTATATATTAAAACCCAATTATTTAGCACCATTTTAAAAAAATTCTTAATTGTTACACTTCACTTTCATTTTCATCCTGTAAAAAATTATTTTCTTTTCCCCCTCCCTTTAAGTAAGATGTACAGGGGGGAAAGAGAGGAGGGTCCTAACAAGGGTTTTTCGTTTTTCACTCCTCAGTTTTTGAGACAAAGAAGCAAAGTCTAAGCTTTAGGTGTTTGCTATTTTGAGTCTCTAAATCGATGAGTAGTTGATAAGTGAAAATAAATTAAACTGGCAACAGATAAGTGTACAGACTTTAAGGTACGTACTAAGCCGTGCATATTAATTTTAAATTTAGGATTTAGAATTACATGGAAAAATATTTAAAGTACTGACCACTCCTCCACTTATATTAAGGTTGTATGCAGGAATGCAGAGAACCACAAGACATCTTCCCTCCTCCCCAAAGCCCCCAAACATTCATACTGCAGGGCTTAATGTTCACTGATTTCTAATGGTCTTTTCCTAGTGTAAATAAATTTCCTAAATATACCCTAATGCTTTTTTCACTTATAAAGTTCAGCAAGATCACTTCTGCATGTAAGCCAAATGATCAGTTGGAGGTTATAAACTGTCGTTGTTTTTTAAGTTGATTTATTAAACTGGTTCAACTGACTGAACTCTGTGCTAAGGGGTAAAAAAAAGAATCTAAACTAAAAAAAAAAAAAAAAGAAAAAACCAAACCAAAAAAAATTGCTATACAAAGCTAAAGTACCACACGAAAAAGAATTCCCTTCCAAACCTTTAACCAGCACAATAATGAAATAAATCACAGAAGCAAACCCCCAGTTTCCGACTGGTGACGTCTGGCGCAACAGTGCGAGAGCCCTAATTCAACATACAGACGTCTCCCATGCTGAACTGCCTCTAGACTTAATGAAGTGAATAGGAAGGAAGTCAGGGGGAAAAAAAAGTGTACAAATAAGAAATTAACACTTTCCTTCCCTACTGAAACTGACATCTACAACTATAGCTAAGTTTGGTGAGGCATCTATTTTCTTAAAGGCACACTGTACTCATTCTGCTTGGGGCTTCATACTGAAAGCCCAGATGGTGATACCAACTTCAGCCAAGTTCAAATAGTTAACTGTATACTTCAGCTTGCATTTTCCTGAAGAAAAAGTGGATTTTTTCTCTTTCCACCACTGGATGGCAACATTTTTATGGAAAGAAGGCATTTTCATGGCATAGGTTGTGCAAGAACATGTTAATAGGACCTCAGACTGGCTCAGAGCCAGCCTTAGCTCGCAGGGGCCAGCAGCAAATTCCACCGACAAAAGGGAAGAAAACTATCACAAAAATGATCCGTTCAGATGAAATATTTTAATAAAGCAAAACCATAATAGAAAGCACCTGATGGTACCAGGTTCTGAAGGTTGAATCAAGCCTCCTTTTTTATACAATAACACAGTGTATCTTTTTCATTTTAACACAGAAAGCCTTTGTATGAACATCATGCTCACAACACATCAGTACAGAGGACATATTATGTTCCTCCTGGCTTTGTGAGTTTGGGTTTGTAGGAACCCCAGCTGAGAGTCTCTATGCTGATGATTCTGAAATCTACCTGTCCTGCCCCAGCCTCTCCGCTGACTTCCAATCTCACATCTCCAACTGTCTTCAGACATCTCCAACTGGATGTCCAGTAGACACCTCACTCAATATGTCCAGAACGTGTTCTCTTTCCTCCTCAGTCCTTCCCCCTTTCCTCTCCTCCCCCCATCCTCCTAGTACCTAAGGCTCACCACCTGGGGGACATCCTGCATTCCTCACTAGTGTTCCCACCTCCCCCCTATATCTAAATTGTAGCCAAGGCCAATTGATTTTACCTTTGCAACATCTCTCCAATACGACCCTTTCTCTCCTCTGACACTGCCACCACTCTAGAGTAGACCCTCATCACCTCATGCCTGAACCACTGAGACAGCAAGCTGTTAGGTCTGTCTGATAATTTTCTCCCCACTCCAATTAATCTTCCATTCTGTCGCTGAAGTGATTTTCCTAAAGAACAGGTCTGACCACATTATCCCCTCGATAAACTCCAGTGGCTTTCTATCACCTCTAGGATCAAATACAAAATGCTCTTTTGGGCATTCAAGGTTTCATAACCTATTCCCTCCTACCTTTCCTGTTCTTACATCTTACTCCCTAACACCTTTGGGGATCTTTGATCTTTGATCTTGTGACACTGGTCTCCTGGATTGTTTTCAAAACAAGACATTCCATCTCTTGGCTACAGATATTTTCTCTGGCCTGGGATGCTTTCCCTTCTCCAATCTAAGTAATGACTAACTGGTCTCCCTGGCTTCCTTTAAGTCTCAACTAAAATCCTGTCTTCTACAGGAAACATTCCCTCTCCCCTTTTAATCTCAGTGCTTTCCTTCTTTTAATTATTTTCATTTTTTCCTGTCCATAGCTTGTTTTGTATGTATTTGTTTGCATGCTGTCTTCTCCATTAGATTATAAGCTCCTTCGGGCGGGGACTGTCCTTTGCCTTTTTTGTCTCTCTAATGCTTAGTAGAGTGTTTGGCATAGGGTAAGCATTTAATAAGAGCAACTAGGTGGTGCAGTAGATAGAGCACTGGGCTTGGAATCAGGAAGATTCATTTTCATGAGTTCAAATCTGGCCTCAGACATTAGCTGTGTGACCCTGGGTAAGTTACTTAACTCTGTAAAATGAGCTGGAGAAGGAAATGGCAAACTGTACCAAGGAAACCCCAGATGGGGTCATGAAGAGTTGGACGTGACTGAAATGCCTGAACAAGCACTTAGTAAATATTTATTGATTGGAACGATCTTCCTCTGCACCTCAGCATATTTAGATGATTCCTTTCTTTAACCCCCAGATCTTTTACCCCCTGGATCCTTCCAAATAGCATGTGTTCCTTCTTTTTCCTTTTCTCATACCTCTCTTTAGCACATTCCCATTTGCAGTTATTTGTGAACACACCTGATATTCCATACTGGACTGCACAACCTTTGAACCCTGGGATCGTGTCAGGTGAGGCAGATAGATGGGTTGTACCAGGAGTCAAGGAGGAAGACTTAAATTCAAATATGACCTCAGACACTTGTATGACCCTGGTAAAGTCACTTAACCACTGCCTGCCTCATTTTCCTAATCCGTAGGTTGAGAATCATAACAGTACCTACCTCACAAGGTTGTTGTGAGGGTCAAACGAGAAAATACGTGCATTGTGAACGTAAAGTGCTACATACACGTGCTGGTTATTATCCCATTTCAGCTCTGCAGCTCCACAGCCTTGGGCAGAATGTCACACATATTAGTTGCTTAAAAAGAGTCTATTTAATTGAACTCAATGAGCCCAGGTTTCATTTGCCACGAAAAACAGCAACAAAGGAGAGAATCGAGTAGAGGTCATACACACACTTCTCCCCTTAAGTTTTACTTTAGATTCTTCCAAATATTAAACCAGGGGCAGCCATCACACAGAGGGGTTATTCTATGATATTTCCAAAGAGCTTATTCTAAAAACTTCTAACAAGGAGAATTTCTTAGGAAGGAAAGAGTGCATTTAATATTCTTAAATATCTTGAATTCTTGCCCCCCAAACACCTCACACCCTAATATCTTTATCTCTCCAGTGGCTGAAGCAAATTCCCCACAGAAGTTATCACTAGCTGCTGCAGTGTTATCAGAGGAATGAGTTTGCCTGTTTTGGGGTGTATGGTTTGGAGAGTCCCAACCCTCAAGGGAAACATTTTATGCTCTCCAAAGAAAAACAAATCACATGGAAACACCGAGACTAATTGGGACACCTTTTGTTTTCATAGCTTTCTCTCTAATTTAGAATCTTTCTTCTTTGCAAAGTGAAAAGAAACATTCCTGAAATTAAAGTGTAAAATAGGACTGCATGTTCATACCTGTTCCCACCACATCAACACATAACACACAGAACTAAGTGATATGGGGCAAGTTTTCCTCAGAGAACTATGGTAGCAACACAACAGGGTTCAGGTTTCATCTTGCCCAATTAATGACTTCAGATCCTTCCATAAAGCACTCTTTTAAAAGAAAATTAGCAGTATGCAAAATATACATACAAATTTATTTTAAAAAATAGTGACTGTAGAGCTACTACCTAATACACATAGTATTCATGAAAAGAAAGTCACTGGATCTGAGCAATGAATTTATATAGCATATGGGAAATAAATCTTTTATAATAAAAAGAAGCTGTAAATATATAATTCTATACCTACTCTAAATATTATTGGGCAACATGCCACCTCCTCAAGGAAGCTTTCCTTGATTACTTCTCAATATTACATCTCCTGCCTGGAACCTCATGAGACTTTTTCTGTATCTCTTTTCTCGGTCATCATATTACCTTGTACATCATATATCCCTACCTCCTCCCTATAATGTAATGAATGAAAGTGCAAATGAGGGCAAAGATACTGATCTTGTCTTATCTAAACTATTTAGTTCATCAAATATCTAGCACAAATTAAATAATTTCACAATAGCTATTTTCTTGGCTTTTAAGTCTACAGAATGGAGCTAGTAAATGTTATCTTTAAAGAAAATGTTATCTTTAAATTTTTGAATTTCAGTGTAACTGAAGGGATACTAAACTTTACTATATTCTATACTTACACAATTTTAAGACTAAAAAATCTCAAATTATTTTATTGAAGTTGACATTCATTTCTATAATATGCAAAAATGTTATTGCCATTTTCTAGTTACATGAAGAGGGAATTCAAAAGAAAAACTGGAGTCAGGGTAAGATGCCAGGAAACCAGGTGTTGGTGGATTTTTTTCTCCTTTTGTCAAAACACTATTTTAATAATGAAACCTCAAAGAAATTATAACCACCTGCATCTAAGATGAGCGCTGATGTTAGGAATACATTCCCAGGTTAAAAAAAAAATGTTGCTTTTGGGGAAGGAGGAGAGTATGGACAATGTAAGGATCAACTGTTAACGGTAACCACAATTGGTACCTTTTAAGAAGTATCCAAAATCACATAGGCACAAGCAATACAGGATGCTCTTCTGATGAATTCCTAATGATAGCTTAGGAATTTAAATATGTACAAGTTGGTAGGATTCCCTTCTTCCACCCCCACCCCAAAACAGTTTATTATAAAGTTACATGCATCACCCTCGGCACACTCAACTTCTTGGGGAGAAGGTGCGAATTAATCTGAGACCATAATGAATACCATGCTAGAGAACACAGAGTTCACTTGTGACAGTGTACACAAGAATGTTCCCCAACCAGAAGAGATAACATAAATTCTCTCAACTAAAATTTACGGTCTTCACCAGTTGGGAGACCCTAAAGAGATCTCCTACTTACTTCTGCTTTATATGAAATTCCAACAAGCTTAATTAACTAGTTTCTCAGCCTCTGTAGGTTGTAAGCAACAATCTAGAAATGGCTGGAATAGGAAGAATCACTAAGAAGCAGGCAAATGGAGAGTAGGAGCAAGCAGTGACAAATATTTGCTTAACAATGAGGGAGGAGATAGAAAAACTATAAAAATTAGACATAAGAATTCTGAGAGCATTCAGAAGACACAGCATTACAAGTTTATCCAAGTAGAGAAAAACAGCCCTATACATCTTAATAATTCCTGAAGACATCATTATATATAAGAAAGACTTATGATTAACTTTCATAATAAGATGATCTGAAGTCATCAAGGAAAAGATAAATTATGCTCAATAAATTCTGCATAAAAGATTTATCCTTCAAACCTTATTAAATTAAAAAAAATATTGTCTGGGAAATTCAAGTGTTAACATTTCCTTTTCCCAAAATGCCAGAAAAGTGATGCCTTATATTTATAACGTAAGTTATCTGATTCTTTTTCACATTTTGGTGTTTATCTATTTCTCCCAGAGTATCATTATAATGTATAAACACTATTCACCACTCCCATCCCCGCAAAAAAAAAAACCCAAAACAAAACAAAAAACACTACATCTGAAAACTGGGTAGTAGGAGATGGTACAATGGATTGAGTCATTTCCTAAATTCCAGTCTGGCCTCAGACACTTAAAAACTATGTGACCCTGGGCAGGTCACTTAATCCTGTTGACCTTGGGTTCCTCATCCGTAAAATAGCTCAAGAAGAAAATGGCAAACCACTCCAGTATCTTTGCCAAGAAAACTCCAAAATGGAGTCATGAAGAGTTGGATATGATTCAACAAGAACAAAACCTGAAAAACACCCACAACAAGCTTAGTTTCATGTCAGCTATGTCTGTTTGACACAAAGCATTTAATTGAAAAGATGACCACGGTTTAGTGTCATTACACTGAACACAAGGGTTAGCTAATAGTTAACATACTGTAAATCATTTTGATATCATATAAATATAGCAAATCACTCCATATCCAGTTTTGAAGCACAAACAAAACAGGAAATATAACTTAGGGCATTCCTGAGGTTTTTGGAACCCCGAGGGTCCCTAACTTTCTGGTCATCTGTGCTGGGGGTTTTATAAAGATTCACAAAACCTGTAGAGATTTTCCCAGATCCCTAGAGACCTGAGATAGATAGAGGAAAAGGTAGCTTGATGCTCTGAAGAGGAAAAGAGGCCAATAAACAAGGTGTATCTTGATGTGCAGACAGTATGTCCATCAAGCAAAACACTAAGTAATGTCTTATTCCAAAAATTAAAATGAGTGAAGAAAATCATTAAGAGATCAATTATGACTGCTA
>JAQQSK010000520.1:0-17697 GCA_028658325.1 Potorous gilbertii
GGTGATATTGGGCATCCTTGTTTCACTCCTGATCTTATTGGAAATGCATCTAGCTTCTCCCCATTGCATATAATGCTTGCTGAAGGTTTTAGGTAGATACTGCTTATTATTTTATGGAAAGTTCCCTTTATTCCTATGTTCTCCAGTGTTTTTGATAGGAATGGGTGTTGTATTTTGTCAAAAGTTTTTCTGCATCTATTGAGATAATCATATGGCTTTTGTTAGTTTTGTTGTCGATATGAGCAATAATGCTAATAGTTTTCCTAATATTGAACCAGCCCTGCATTCCTGGTATGAAACCTACCTGATCATAATGTATTATTCTCTTGATAAGATGCTGTATTCGTTTTGCTAAAATCTGTTTAAAATTTTTGCATCTATATTCATTGGAGAACTTGGTCTATAATTTTCTTTCTCTGTTTTGTCTCTTCCTGGTTTGGGTATCAAAACAATATTTGTATCATAAAAAGAATTTGGGAGGACTCCTTCTTCCCAAATTTTCAAAAATAGTCTATATAGTATTGGAATTAACTGTTCTTTAAAGGTTGGATAGATTCACTGAGATGTGAATCCATCTGGTCCTGGAGATTTTTTCCTAGGGAGTTCCTTGATGGCTTGTTCAATATCTTTTTCTGAGATGAGGTTGTTTAAGTATTCAAACTCCTCTTCTGTTAATCTGGGCAATTTGTATTTTTTAAAATATTCATCCATCTTGTTTAGATTATCAAATTTGTGGCCATAAAGTTGGGCAAAGTAATTTCTAATTATTGTTTTAATTTCTTCCTCATTGGAGGTGAGTTCACCCCTTTCATTTTTAATATTAGTAATTTGATTTTCCTCTTTCTTTTTTTTAATCAAATTGACCAAAGGTTTATCAATTTTATTAGTTTTTTCATAAAACCAACAATTGGTTTTATTTATTAATTCAATAGTTTTCTTAATAGACACATAATTTCTAAAAAGTATGCTTTTGAGCTATGAAAACATTCTAATTAATGTCATTCCTGTCTGAGATTCTTCATGTTTCATAGTCTGGAAATATGTGTTTTATAGTTTAATACAATTTTGCAAATGATTATTAAAAACACCTACTCTGTTCAAGGCACTATGCTAGAGAGGACAGTGTCATCAAAGAGTTTATAGTCTAATGATGAGAGAAGGATGGGGGCAAAGTGGTGATGGTTGATATATAAAAGCAAGCCTATCACTGGGTAGAATGTAACAGAGACAAGAAAATATATCATAAGAAAATATGAAGAGGAAGAGATCATTGGCACTGGGGAAATCAGAGATAGCTTCATGGAGGAAGTAACACCTTAAAGGAGCCAAAATATTTCAATATGCAGAGATATGGGTAGAGTTAAAAGTAAGGGGGAGAACGTATGCGAAGGTGTGGAGGAAGTGGGGGTGTTGGGAGCAGGATTAGGAAGCAGTCAATTGCCCAATCTGGCCAAGCTGCAGAGTGAGTGAAAGAAAACACTGGGAAATCAGGCTATAACGATAAGCAAGCTTATTGAAGGATCTTAAATGCCAAGCTAAAGAGCTTGTATTTTATTTACAGTGAGGAATGACTGGGCTAAGCAGGAGTATAACATACTCAGAACCACATAATAGGCAAATTGTTTTAGCAACAACATGAAGGATGGATTGTAGAAAAGAGAGAGAGTGGAAGTAGGCAAGTCAGGAGGATATTATAAATTCTAGACTGGACATGATGAGCACCTGCACTGGGAAAACTCCCATATTATTGAAGGGGAGTGGGAAGGGGATGATGCAACATTATAGATTATTATTATAGAAGTAGAACTGGACAAAAAAGACTTGGCCATTGGTTAGGAGTGGTTTAAGACAAAATAGTCAAAAATAGTTCTGAGGTTTCAAGCAGGATGGTGGTATCTGACAGAAATAAGAAATTTTAGTAGAGAATCAAGTTTAGGAGAGAAGTTTAGAGCTTCAGTCTTGTATACCTTGAGATTAAAGTGCTAATTGGAAGTCTAGATAAAGATTTTCACCTAACAGGCAACTGCAAATATGGGGCTAGGGTAAGCTCAAGAGAGAGACAATGACTGAATATGTTGATTTTGGAGTCATACATAGAAGTCATCATTAGAATCATGGAAATGGAGAAGATTACCAAATGGCAGAGTAGAGAGAGGGAAAGGGAGAGTGGAGAGGGAGGAGAGGGAGAAGGAAAGGGAGAGAGAGAGAGAGAGAGAGAGAGAGAGAGAAGCCTCCTATGCTGAGGACATAGGAAAAGGAATTTAGTGAAATAAAATAGTGGCAATAACACTGGACTTATAGTCAGCAGACTTAATTCAAATCTCACCTCTGACTATAATTAGTTCTGTGACTATTGGAAAGTAAGTTAGTCTCTGAGGTCTTCCATGCCCTCATCTATAAAATGACAGGGTTGAACCAGATGACCTCTGAGGTCTCTTCTGTTTTTGAACACTGTGAATCATCTGCCTAACCATTTGACTCTGATATATTGAATGACTGAGTTAGAATTCATAACATCATGACAGTCTAGAATAATAGGCTTATGCTATTAAGACAATATATAATACAAACAAATGTAAAGCCATACACTTTAAATGTAAAGTCCAAAATTTCAATTGTACAAGTATAGGATGTGGGAGACCTTACTCAGAAAGTACTTTCCATGAAAGCGATCTCAACGTCGTCTTAGACTACAAACTCAATTTAAGCAAACAGATAAACAACTAAAAACCTACATTAACAGCACTTTTACCAGATCAAGGGAGGTCCCTATCCATCTTTTCTGAGAGGCATACATAGAAAGTTCTATATGACAATATATAGGAAACTATTAGAATTAGTTATAGGATCTGTGATCTTAAGTACATCTATGATCTCACTGAGATGAATGTTGTAAGATACATGCCTGGCTATTCAGTCTTTATCTTCCCATTAGCTTAACATAAGGGATTGCTCTATTATACTAGGCTTCTTCCTTGGTTTCTCTTGACTTCTTGGGGAATCTTGGGGTTATCCATCAGTTAGCCTTCATTTGCACATTGAGAGTTTTCCATATTTTTAAAAATTATTTTTAGTACTAATAGATACAATATTATAGATACAGATATAGAAAATAATAGATACTATAAAGTGCTTTAAGGTTTGTGAAGGATTTTACATTTGTTATCATCTTTGATCCTTGCTATAACTCTGTAAGAGAAGAGCTATTAGTAGCCCTATTAATTTATCAATTAGGAAAACTGAAGCCCACAAAGTAAGGTGACTTGCTCAAAGTCACATGACTAATAAGTACCAGAGATAAAAACTGAACTTGCATCTTCCTAAGTTCATATCTAGTGAGCTATCCACTACATGTTCAAGCCTGAGATAATATGTACCCATGAATCAACCAGGAAAGAGGAAAAATGTACATATAAGACAAATACTTTCCGTTTTCTTGCTCTGTAGTACTTACCAACCTGGTTCATTTTATGATGAAACTTTATGTCCTTCGAACATTTACTTTTGATCCAGATCAATGGTTTCAATGGTGTATTCCAAGTTCTAATGCAGACCAACAAATGATTCATTGACATTCTTAGATTTGCCTAAGGATACTGAGAGGTTAAGTGTTAAGTCCAGGGTCATATGCCCAGCATGCCACAGAGACAGAACTCAAGTCTCCCATATTCTGAGCCTGGCTTTCTGTGTACTGTGGCATGACACCTCTCCTTAGTTGTTATTAGATCATGTGTGTGCACATGTGCATGTACATGCACATACCCACATGCACTTTCTGTGGACTGAGTTTTCAACACATATCTCCTTGCCACATAGAAGCATCTAGACCAGATCTCTGGAGCTAAAAAGCTGCATCATAAATGAGCTACCCAAATTGCATATAAACCAAATCCCAGATGCCCATATGGATGTCAACCTCTTGGTGTGGCATGTCTAAAAATGCATCCGTATCATATGGGGCACCATTAGAAATTGACCTGCCAAGTAGTAAATTCTATCAGAGAATGACAGGCTTTACCCCCACTCCCTTTTTTTAATTGAAAGACTAGTTCAATTATTTATTAGCACTTCCTTAGAGTACAGTGTCAGCACAGACAATATTTGAAATTAATATACTATTTGATTAGACTGATTGATTGTTCTTTCAGCTGAGGATTTTAACATTCATTAACCATGCTAACCAGTCATTAGTACTTCCTTTATCAGCAAGCAAAGAATAAACAGAAATTCTAATAGAAATTCATCACAGAGAATGTACTCCATACCTAAGCAAGTGTTATGACTGCCACTGTCTTAGATTAACTGCTATAATATTGGCAGTATGAAAGATTTCTGTTATAAAATTTAAAAATATCCTTTAATTAATGTTTACTCTGTAACCGGACTCTTTTACACTTAAGTAGGCTATACAGATAATCTCTTACATATCCAGTATAATAAAGTGCTAATGGATATTTTATACCTAATATGTTTGTGTGTGATCCTTTAACTATCAGTTTGAAGGATTGAGAACTTCTTATGCTTCAGACAAATCTTTTTTTCCCCACTACTGAGGAATTAAAACATTGTGACCTGTTTTTTTCCCCAGCCAAACTGTTGGAAGAATTTCTGATTCATAATATAAAATACTTATAATGGAGCTTACGATGAACAAATGGACAGATGAATAAAATGAACAGCAAAAAGTATTTACTAAGTGCTTACTGGGCAACTAGGTGGTACATAGGGAGTACATAGTGCACCAACTCTGAAGTCAGGAAGACCTTGGTTCAAATCCAGCCTCAGACACTTATTAGCTATGTAATTATAAGTTTCCTCATTTGAAAAATGATCTGGAGAAGAAAACAGAAATCTCCACAGTATGTTTGCCAAGAAAACCCCAAATGGGGTCATAGAGAGTCAGATTTGACTGAAATGAGTCAACAATAACAAAAGTGTTTACTATGTGCAAAGCACTATGCTAAGAGTCAGGAGTACAAATAGAAAGGCATGAAAGCCTCTATTCTCAGGGAGTTCATATTCTAATGGGTAAGACAACACATAGGGGAAGTTTCAGTTGCAAATCAGATGGAAAGGTCCTATAGTATTTAGGATGCTGAAGCAAAGCAGATGGTAAGATATCTTCTATAGTCATTTCCACTGATTAAATCAGATCTATTTCTAATAATGTGAATCATTTGAAAATACCAATGACTTTGATTGGTAAGAATCTTCTTTTCTGAAACTTCAATCATTTTCACTTTTGAGGAGGTAATTGCCTGGTCACATCTCCATAAAAGACAATTTCTTGCCTGGTGGTGGAAGCGGCTAGATTAGAAACAGGATTAGTGGTCTTGGGGTGGGGGCCCACTGTTCTCCATTAGTCTTAAAAGGAATGATGGCTGAAGTATTGCTAGAGCTTTGAGCTACCTTGTGTGTACTGGTCTTATCTCTCCCTCAAGGTCCTTTATTGTTTCGGCTAAGAGGTCTGACCTGCCAACTGGCTAGCAGCTCTTCAGAAGCAGGGATTACTCATCTAGATTATTGTAAGGGCAAGGCTCTCTCTGGGCCAGTGCTAAGTCCAGGGCTCCTGGGCTTACATGCCCTTTGACAGAAGTTGGCTAGCTATTGGTGTTGGTGGTAGAGAGGTTGTTGATACATTCTTGATAAGGGTTGCTCCTTTTGATGATTTACTGAGGGCCAGGCTGGAGTCAGGGTCATGGAATACACTGCTATCCTTTAGTTTCTTTGGCTTTAATGTCCTGGACTGTTTCCATCAGGGTCTGAGGAGAGGTAGTGGTCAATGTGGTATAAATGGTTTGAGATTTCCTCAGCTGCTTCTGCTGGTGAGCTTGCCAATATACACATACATGTAGCAATATAGTAGAAAGAGGCAATGTGGTGTAGTTGGTAGAAAAAAGACTCAGAGGCAGGAAGATCTCACTTTAAGTTCTACTTCAGGTGCCTCTTGACTGTGTGACCCTGGTCAAGTCACTTAACTTCTGAGTATACTCAGGAATTCTATCAACTCTTAAGATTCGGAGCAGCCATCGATCCTTATTGGGAGAGAGGAGAACCCTCATCACAAGTTCCCTATACTGATGAAATCATAAATTGGATAAAAACAATTTTTACCTGGCATGTGCTCAATGCTCCCTCCCTACTATGGGATAAAGAATAAACTCCAAAAAAGGATAGGACACCATTCACAGATGCCCCCACCTTGCTCTACAGAAGTACTTCACCACAAGTGCCAACACAGATACATGGTTCCATTTAGGAATAGAAGTGAGGACCAGATTTCCAGGGCTGCCTGTGCATAAACCTAAGTAGGATCCTATGCCCATATGCATCTCTTACTCATCTGCTTGGATGCTTTCTGGAAGTAAGCTTGTTTCAAGTGGAAATCTCTTGCAAAGTAATATTGTATGAATGAGATAATTCCTGAAGACCTAGATTTGAAACTTTTCTCCTCTCCCCACAACACACTTTCTAACCTGAGGCAGGTCAGAATATCTCTGAACCTTAGTTTTCTCATCTGCAAACTGATGACAATAGCATTACCTACCCCATGGAGCTGTCCTGCTCAAATGAGGTAAGGAATATACCATGCTTGGCAAATATAAGCACTATACGGGGCATCCCAAAAGTCTTGGTGTAACTTTAAGCTATTAAAATGAATAACTTTAAGCTATTAAAGCTTAAAGCTGTACCAAGCCTTTGGGGCACTCTTATTTAAGTCTCATTTACTATTATCTAAGAAGAAAGAGTTGGGAGTACTTTTCCCCAACAGTGGTTTCAGAAAAGCAGATGTTTTCTGTCAGTCTTCACAACAACCCTGTGAAATAGGTGCCATTATGAGGTAGACAGAGGGTGACTTGCCCAGGGTCACACGACTAGTAAGTATCTGAGGCTGTCATTAAAGTCAGGTCTTCATGACTCCAGGCCCAGTGAATCTATTTTGCTGCCTTCCTGCACTAGAGGAAGCATTTGTTTGGTGTTTATTATGTGCTGGGCACTGTGGTTAGTGGTGGGGTTGTATATACAAGCAAGCAGATGGTCTTTGTTCTTGGAAGTGTGTACATTCTAATGGGGGAGCTGAAGATGGGAGTGGGGTTGAGGATATACTCCCACAGTGGCATCTTAGCCTAGATGGCTAGGATGTGGCACTAGAGGCCAGATTCTGGGTATCATTTGGAAGTAAATATGAGACCACATTAAACTTGACTTTTAATATCATATTTGTGATGTGTTTTTCCTGGAAAGAAGAATCTGGTGTTCATCAATTAAGAAAATAAACAGAGGTTTTTACTTTCTTCTTTTATTTTCTCTTTTGTTTGTTGTAGGAGGTTTTGAATGTGATTGACCATGGCCTGATGGATCTAAATGGGACAAGTGAAGATGCCCTAGAATGGGATGAAACTGACATAAGTAATAAATTAATCAGTTTAAATGAAGAATTCAGTGATCTTGATCCAGAACACATCCATGCAAATACCATACCAAACTCGAAATCTGAGATGGAGGATGCCAGCAGTGAGGACAGAAGTTATGAGGAATATGCTAGTGACCAAAGAGGTTCTCACTATGGTGCTAGCCTCACTGCCCCCTCTAGCCCACACATCTACCAAGTTTATAGCCTTCACAACGTTGAACTTTATGAAGACAACCACATGCCATTTCTGAAAACCAGCCCCAAGCTCCCTAGAATAACCCAGCCTAAAGCTTTAACAAAAAGTCTCAGTAAAGACTCTTCATTTTCATCCACCAAGTCTTTGCCAGACCTTGTAGGTGGGATTGCTTTGGTGAAGTCTTGTACATGCCATGGAAGAGACATGAGCCAACATTCCGGGAGCGAGAGTGGCATTGTCAGTGAAGGGGATACCGAGACCACAACCAACTCTGAAATGTGCCTGCCGAATGACATGGATGGACCCCCAAGTAACCCTGAAACCGAACACCCAGGTCCTCACATGAGTGATATAGTTAACATACTAAAACAGAAAGTTAAAGACGAGGAGGAAGACATTAAGCCTCCAAAGAATTCTCAGTCACCCGTATCACCAATGTGTTGTGTAAATGGAAAAGATGGAGATTTAAACAGTGTTACCAAGCATACCCCTGATTGTTTGGAAGAAGAATTACAAGGAAAACATGATGTGTTTACATTTTATGATTACTCATACCTCCAAGGCTCAAAACTCAAATTACCAACGGTAATGAAACAATCACAGAGTGAAAAAGCACATGTGGAGGACCCATTGCTTCATGGTTTTTATTTTGATAAAAAACCCTGCAAATCTAAACATCAGGCTACAGAGTTACATCCAGATGCAGCTCCCCACGAATGTATTTTGGCAAGTGTGCCCCATGAAATGGATCCCAATTCCTGTCAAAGTAGCAATGGAGAGAAGGCATTGCCTGGCATGCAAAATGCCAAACTCTCTCTACTCTCACAGAGCTCTTCCTTGGAGTCCCTTTCACCTGGAAGTGACTTATTTGGATCAGGCATCTTGAAAAATGGTGATGGCCTTCAACGGAGCACATCACTGGAAAGCTGGTTAACTTCATATAAAAGCAATGAAGATCTTTTTAGCCGCCACAGCTCAGAGGACATCAGTGTAAGCAGTGGCTCTGTTGGTGAACTGAGCAAAAGAACTTTAGATCTCCTGAATCGATTGGAGAATATCCAGAGCCCGTCAGAACAAAAGATAAAGCGCAGTGTTTCTGACATCACTCTCCAAAGCAGTTCCCAAAAGATGTCCTTCCCTGGCCAACTGGACATAGCATCTTCTATCAATGAAGACTCAGCTGCCTCTCTCACTGAACTCAGTAGCAGCGATGAGCTCTCTCTTTGCTCAGAGGATATCATATTGCATAGAAACAAAATCTCACAAGATTCAAATGCATCCTTCAGGAAACGTCTTACTCACTCAGTGGCAGATGAGAGTGATGTCAATGTCAGCATGATAGTTAATGTCTCCTGCACCTCTGCTTGCACAGATGACGAAGATGACAGTGATCTACTCTCCAGCTCTACTCTCACCTTGACTGAAGAGGAACTATGTGTCAGAGATGAAGACGAGTCCAGTATTGCAACTGATGAGGAGATTTATGAAGAATGCAATCTAATGTCAGGACTGGATTACATCAAGAATGAATTGCAGACCTGGATTAGACCAAAGTTCTCACTGTCAAGAGAAAAGAGGAAAAGTAATCTCAGTGATGAAATTCAGTGCAGCAAAGATAGAGGCGGCAGTGAGACATCTAATGCCACAGATGCGCTGAACATTGAAACCCTTTTGAATGGCTCCATAAAGCTGATCCCTGAAAGTAATGGAAATGGTAAAAATTCTTCCAAAGTGCATGAGATTGGGACAAAGAGAGAAAATAAGAAGAATATTTCCAAAGTCAATAAAGATCCTTTTGTGGATGACATGGAGAATGGCAATGTTGAAAGTGTTCCAGAAAGGCCAAAGGAAACACCAAATGGAATATCAAAGGTGTCAAAGGCTCTTGTTCCAATGGAGAATGAGGCCTTAGAGTGTGAGAGTTGCATGTGTGAAACATTTACAGATAGCTCTGATGATTCAAATGTGGATGGGAAGGAATTTGTTCCTCCACCTTCTAGGAACCCTCCAAAGGAATGTCAAAACCACTTGCTCTCTGAAATTCAAAGTGCAGCTTCTATTCCTACTGACAAATCTTGTCCAGAACATGCCACCGAAATCAGTGTGAACAACAAACCAGATCCTGTACTACCGAAATCTTCATCTGACAATATACCCAGAACAACTGAAAAGTCTGCCGATCTCTCCCCGGCATTGGAGCCCAGTGAAACAGAAGACAATGTTGCTATGGATGACAGAATTTCCTATTGCAACTGTGAGTTGGATGCTTTACATAAACGAGATACAGAAGATTGCTCTGTACACAACTTTGTTAAGGAGATCATTGACATGGCTTCAACTGCCCTGAAGAATAAATCCCAACCTGAGAGTGAGGCAGCCACTCCCACGTCATTAACTCAGATCAAAGAAAAAGTATTAGAGCATTCTCACAGGCCCATCCAGCTCAGAAAAGGAGTTTTTTATTCTTACCTGTCTCTCTCATCTCATGACAGCGACTGTGGAGAGGTTACCAGTTACACAGAAGAGAAAAGCCACAGTCTGTTTCCACCTGACTTCCCTGAATCGGGTCTAGATGAAAAAGAGGATATTGAATGTTTCTTTGAGGCTTGCGCGGATGATGAGGAAGGTGAACAGCAATGCTATTTCTCCAGTGAGCCCCCAAAGAAAGCTGCGGTGCCAGAAAAAGATCCAATTTCCCTAGAAGGGACACAAACCTCCTCTAACTATAGCGAGTTTTCTTTCTCGAGTGATCAAACTGACATGGTCACTCTGAGCCCCACCCCCCAGAAAAAATCTGACATCAGAGAGGACATGTGTAATGAGTTTGGAACTTCAAACAGCTGTGAGGCGAGCTCAGCCGTACCTGCTGCTCCAAGTAAGAGCCAGGAGGAGAGTAGTTCTGAGAAGCCAGGTGATTCAGGGATGCTGGAAGATGGTTGTGCTGCTTTATCCAAAACTGTAGTTCCAGGCCTCCCATTGAAGGCAGAACAGTTGAAAGACCAGGCTGCATTGCATCCTAACAGTAAAACGTTAACCTGTGAAGAAAACCTACTGAACCTTCACAACGACCGGCATATAAATATGCACAGGTAGAATGTAATCCTCCCCGGGCACATAAATCATCTCATTGAAAGGTATGTGCAGCCTTTATGTGATTAAAGATACATGCATTGTGGAGGGGAATGACACTCCACAGGAATACCATTTACCATATGCAGTTCCTATAAATGACTTGTTAAGTAAATCTATAAATATAGTAATGCAATTTTGATCCAACTCAACCAGCATAAAAGAAAAGGTTAAATTAGGTTGACTGGAGTTGCTATCACGATAGAAATTTAGGTAAAGTAAGTGAAATAATTCCTGTGAGAAGGAAAGAAAAAATGGAAAACGAAGGAAAGAAGAGAGGGAGGCAAGAAGGAAGGAAGGAAGGAAGGAAGGAAAAGAAAGAAAGCTTTTTCTAAATTGGCATTTAATAAGGCTATAATGTAATGCAAAGAGAGCTGGATTCAGAATCAGAGGACCCCTTACTGGTCTGTGTGGTCTTGGAAAAGACCCTTTAACCTCTTTATTTGTAAAATAAAATGAATTGAGCTTAGCCTCTAAGATCCCTTCCACCTCAGAACCTATGGCAATCTTTTTTCATTATCTTATGCTAGCTAAGAGAATTCAAACATTGAAATAATAATAGCTAAGATGTAAATAAGTTAATTTTTGCAAAGTCCTTTAAGCATATTTTCTTGTTTAATCCTTGAAACAACTTTGTGAGATTATTAGTTACTATTATTCCCCTAATTTTGCAGATGAGAAAACAGATATATATATATTATATATATAATATATAAATGACATTTCTAGGGTCACTCAGTCAGTACTTGTCTGAGACAGCATTTGAATTCAGGTCTTCCTGAATTTAATTCTAGCTCTTTATACACTATTTTACCTAGCTGCTTCAGATAATTATCTGAGAGATTCAGCCTCTCTCCTCCCAAATCTGACATCAAGAGTTAGGAATTTTTAACCACAATTAAAAAGACATGTATGTGTAAACATTATTTTAAATTATTTTTTTCTTTATACTATCATATTAGTCTCTTCCCTCACAGATCACCTCCAATTTACCTCATATAGTTCCTGTTTTGTGCAGTTACTTGCACTTTATCTCTCCATTAGAACTCCTTGAACATTAGAACATGTGAACTCCTTGAGAGTGGGGATCTTTGGCCTTTTTTTATATCCTTAGCACTTACCATAGTTCCTGGTACATAGCAGGCACTTAGCAAGTGTTTCCTGACTAAAGCTAAGGAGGAAGGGGTGGATGCTTTTTGAGATGAGCAGCCCTTAGGTTATAGGCTCATGCCCCAGACTGACTTGCCTTTGATGGTACAATCTACTGCTGCTTTTATCACAGATGATTCCCCAGTAGCATGTTATGCCCTCACAACTACTGAAAAAAAGAATGGCCCAGTTTGAGAAAAAGTAGGGGGAGAGCAAATCCTTGTTATTTATTTTCGTTTTGAATTAATTGGGGCTCTTATTTTACCCAAACATACCTGAAGCCCCAAAAAATACATTGCCAGAGAAAGTATGTGACAGGTTAATAGAATTTGAGTAAAAACAGAATTTTTAAATCTTTGAAGATGACAGCTTGGTTTCCATCATTTAAAAAAACTCCCCTTTTAAAATCCCACTCTTCATATTTAATAAGACAGTTATTGATTGTTAAATTTGAGATGATATTATATCCATAACCGACACAAAGATTCCATTTTTCCCTATTTCAAAAACTCAATGATGAATACTCTGTCTCAATCTAGTTTAAAGAAGCAAAACCTGAGCTACCCAATGTGGGAATTATATTTCACGAAAGTATGAGCTCCCAGTTGGCCCCCCTTTAGAAGCTTAATGTTGTAACCTAAACTCGTGCTATAGGAAATGAATTACAGAAGCAATCTACCCTAATTTGTTAACTTATTCAAATAACAGTTATTATACTTAACTATGCTAAAGATTATCTTTTTTGTGGCAGATTGTTTATTTTTTGATGAGCCTAATTGCTGATTTTCTAAAGGTAATTTACATTTATTACAAATACATCTTTTAAAATGTGACAGATAAATGTTGTTCCCATAATGTATTATGAAAAAAGTTACTATTTAAAAACACATTATTTAATTTGAAAGATGAATGGCAAACATCATTATTTTTTTCCTGTTAGCACCTGTGCCCTAAACTCATTAAAATGTGTGATTCTGTGTAGAGCTGTAAGAGGTAGAGGTGGGGGGCAGGGGGAATCTATACCATATATATATATATATATATATATATATATATATATATATATACACCCTAAAAATAAACTCAGTATGCAAAATTGGAGAAAGAAGCTTGACTTAGTAATGTAGCTCAACTAATTTTATACTGTTTCGGGTTCTATTTACATTGTTTGGGGATGAAAATAAAAGCAGGGAGAGAAATGTATTCTCTATTAAATGTGTCCATACTCTAATTACATTCTATATCAGCGTGCAGTAAAATTGACCATTAGAAGAAAGAGCATTTCCATAAACTTCTCCAAAACCACCTCGGCTAGCGATTATGCAGCTTGCTTTGCCAGTCTACAGAGGGGCTTATAGAGCCCAGCTGAATCTCTTTTCTCAAAGGATATAAAAGCTTGAAAGAAACACCACTCTGAGCATGACATCATGTGACCATGACCCCCAAGTCACTAGTCACGCCAGGATCTGGAGGCTCATATTCAGAGCACGACAAACTCCAAGCACTAAGGAATCCTGTTTCCCGTCCGATTTGGAAAGCACAGACTGCTATGTCTTGTGATCTTTTAGGAGTTTATTCCTTGTCCTTTGTAAGGAGCAGGCAACAAAAGTGATAAGAAGCTCTGATTTTTAAAGCAGGGGGAAAGAATCTTCTGATATCGTCCTAGCACCCTATAAGTAGGGCCAGCATAAAATCTTTAAGGTCTTCTAAGTAGGGATCATTTCATTCTTTGTATTTGTATCCCCAGAGTCTAGCAAAGGGCCTGACATAAGTAGGTACTTAATAAATGCTTGCCAGTTGGATAAAGGGGTATCTTCTATGTGTAGAGCATACTACTATATGGAGGAAACAGGAACCAGATCTTCATCACATATAACAAAGCAGCAACCGTAATAGCAATCCCCGGCATTTATATGGTACTTTAAAGTTTGCAAAGTACTTTACATCTGAGCTTCACAGCAATCCTGTTAGGAACTACAGGTTCATCATTATAACTTTCGAGAGGAGGAAACTGAGTTCCATAGACTTTCTCATGGTTTCAAAGTCAGATGTCAGAAGCAGTGTTCAAACCCTTATTTTCTTGATGGAAATCTAGCACTATCCATCACTTTATGCCTTCTCTAAAGCAAGGGTTCTGACATGGACCCCTTTAGTAGCCTACTCAAGCTTATAGATCTCTTATAAGAATGATGTTTTAACATGCATAAAAAAAGGAAACCAATTAAAATATTATCTTAAAAAACCAGGGCACGGACCCCAGGTTAACTCGTGCTCTAAAGCTATTTTTTAAATAATCATTCAGCAATCATGCATTAAGCATTTACTTAGTGACAGACACTATTCTAAATACTGAGGATGCAAATGGAAAATGAAAATACTAAATACTAAAACACTATAAAAAGCTATTTGCATTAGGATTGTGGAGTTTTTCAGTTTTATGCAAAGCATCTGGAGGATCGGATTTTTCAGTTTTTATGTAACTGTTTGGGCATTGTATAAATACGTCCCCAGGCTGTGTATTCAAATTCTGCCCTGAGAGCTCTTTGACCCAGGACATATTATTTAACTTCTTTATGCCTCTCCTTTCTCATCTATGCCCCCAGCACCGAGGTGCCTTCAGGATTAAGGTAATGAATAAATAGTAAAAATGACCATAAAATCTTTGGAAAGCAGAAAGTGCTATGTATATAAAAGCTTAATGACACTAATTGTTCTTCCCAGTAGATGCAGTCAAGCAAACGAAAAAAGCTGTGCTTCCATTTAGACTGTTTGAAAGGCAGTCAGTCAGAGAATTCTTTTACCAAGACAGTGTTTTTACTACACCAAATTCAATTTGCTGGCTTTTCCAGAAATAAATTCTGAGATCATAAAAAGCCTCTATTTTATAATGTCATCCTTGGAAGTCTATAACTTAGGAGAAGCAGATACAGTCTACAAACAGGTAACCAAAGAAAACCTTTTACCTATGAGGAATCTAATTAAAACTCACCCTCAAATGATTTAAGAGAAAACTTGATCTAATCCAACCCAGTATGTATGATGCAGTTGAACTGGTTTCCAGGCGCACTGCTGTGCTTTTCACTATTTCCCCCTATTTGCCATGTTTCTATAAAAATAGAGAGGTCAGTTACAGCAAATCACATCAAAGGAAAAGGTAACTGGATAGATCCAGATATTTCTGCTTAATTTGGAAGAGGCACATAATGCATGTCTGGAGTGCCTCCTAGGAACTGCCCAAGAGATGTACTTTGCACTAATCTTTTTGCTGTATTCTGACAGTTATTTCTCATAATCCTCATCATAAGCCTCTGCTCTTTGATGAATAGTTTAACCCTAAACTTCAGGCTCGAAAAATTACTAGGGTTTAAAATTTTAACTCATTACTTGCAGCAGAACTATACTCCATTTTAGACCTTACTTACTTAGGAAACCTTCCTGTGGTTATTTTCCCTTTGGTTATTTTCCCTTTGGCTGTAATACCATTCTTGTTTTTCTAGTCAACAAATATGAGTGGAGATAGTCTATAGGGCATATACTTTGGAAATATGACTGTATATACCTGTATATTTATTATACTAATTATTATAGCTGATATATAGCACTACAATGAGCTCTCTTTATGCAAGTGTATATACTACATTTAATTAAATTACATATTATGGGTAGTTTATGTAAGCACAAAGTCATTTTCAAATTGATTGCTACTAAGTATCCTTAAGTAATCCCAAACTTCTTTAAAGCTTCTCCAATGAGATGAAGAGGAGAGAAATGGGAGAGGAAAGGAAAGAAAGGGACGGGGAGGAAGGGAGAAGGGGGAGAGACAGAGATCTGGTCCAAACTTGTTATTATATGGGAATTCCTTGAACCAAGGATCCTCAATTGGCCTGTCTGAAATTTAGATTTCCTTCTACCTTAAGCAGTTGCTTTGGCCCATTTGCAGATAGGAAGGCATGACTGTGTTTTATAGATTGTATTCAAACCACAAAATGCAAAGACACCTATTTTTTTTTTAATTTTCACCATGTTTTCTACACCTTGCACTCTTAGTTATGAGCAAGTAGTTATTTTCGTTTAGTTTACTTTCAAGGATCTCAAACACATCACAACTGATCTCTATTTTTCTTAGATGCAGCCCAAGTAAAAGATATATTTATTTGCTCAAATCACATCTAATCAATAAGTATTTATTAAGCATCTGCTACATTCCAAACAGTCCCTGCCCTAAAAGAGATTAAATTCTACTGAAGGAAAAACAACACATTCATAGATGAATAGATATAGGAAACACAGAGATAGGGACTGGACCTATGATGTTATCAGTGTAACAGATACTAAAATGAAGAGATTCCTTCTGCCAATGCAGCTTAGTGATTTCTCTGCAATTTATTATCTTAAAGAGTTGGTTAGAGCATTGACACGTTAAATGACTTGCCCAAGAGCACACAGTCAGTATATGGCAGAGGCCTAGGATGGCTTTCCTGGCTTCAAGGACAGCTCTCATATCACACTGTCTCTTGGAGATGCTTACAAAATAAATTCAGTGATTTTGGTAGGAGGCAAGTGAATCAAATGAACAACGGGGTGACTTAAGAAAGGTCCTTTCAGGAAAAAAAGCACTTGCACTGAATTCTGAAAGGACTTAGGAGTTCTAGGTATGGGAGACTATCCTCTGAGTACTAACTCAAACAACTGGGATATGGAATGCTGTAACATGGAGTAAGTAAGAATATGTTCTTATGATCTCATGATGGGGGAAAATGGATAATCAGCCTAGAAAGACATACCAGGACAGATCTACGAAAGCCTTTGAATGCCAAATAGAGGAGTTTTTAATCTTATTCTCTAGGTAATGGGGTGTCACTGAAGTTTCTTAATCAGGGGTATGTCATCTTATGAGACTAATACACAGGTCTTTGCCTAAATCCTCCATTATGTCACTGCAACCACAAGTTAAAATCAGAAGTCCTCTTTTTAAAGAAAGTGATTTTCCTTTTGGGACCAGGGTATTCCTTATCCCTTTCTGAGTAACTGGGCTTTAACAGCCTTACATTCTCATACTGATTGGAGCATTCTTTGTGTATTGAAAAAAATAAATTAAAAAAAAACAAAACAGTTCACAGGCTAGGGTGGATAGGGTGCAGGTAACAAGGTCAGATTTGATGATTTTCCTTGTTTCTTTTGAAACTGAGGTTTTAAAAAGAAAAAAAATCAAATTTCCCACATTACTTCTAAGGCATTCTTGACACTAAAGTGAGGTTGTTGAAAACTCTCTCATTCATACCATGTGGATTCCTACAGTCAGAAATGGCCACCAGCAATCCCATGATAGCTGTCTCCCATGTATGTTGCAAATGTCATTTCTGAAATATGTTATTCCTTTTTTGTTTCTTTGTTTCCTTTCAGAAGTCTGGTTGCACTCCAGGTGCAGGTTCATCCTCCTAACCCTGGGACAGCCTCGGGTTCCATCTTGTCACTGCCTTTTGTTACACTGACTCCTCCCAAGATAAATATTCCTTCCAAATGCAATTCGTCCATGTGGGCTTTGTGATTTGGCTGCTTGGTGCGCTGGTCCTCTATAGATGATTTTTTTTCTTTTCTTTTTTGAAGTATAGCAAAGCCATTTGTTTTCACAAGGATTCTTGTCCCAAGCTACCTCTACTGATCCCGTGCTCCTCATTTGGACATTTCTGTTGGCTCTTCTCTGGACTGTTCTTTAAAGTTCTACAATTCATCGAATTGCAAGTGTATTCAATTCACCTATTTAGAATGATATCTGCCAATGCTTTCCTATGTCATATTTCACATATAA
>JAQQSK010000521.1:0-17679 GCA_028658325.1 Potorous gilbertii
GAATAGAAAGTTATCTAGCCCTACAGGACAAAAGAGAAGATGGGGTAAGGGAAGGGAGGGATGATAGAAGAGAGGGCAGATTGGTGATATGGGTAATTAGAATGTCCAGTGTATTGGGGAGGGGGGAGGGGACAAATGGGGAGAAAATTTTGGAACCCAAAATCTTGTGAAAATGAATGTAAAAAGTTAAATAAATTTAAAAAAAAAAAAAAGATTTGCCACCTTGGTTTGGCTCTTAAGGGACTAAAGCATTTATAATGCTTGTATTCACAAGCAGGCCAGATAGAATCCCAGCTAGACAGAGTCTAAGCTGGATTGAATCTGAGCGTCTTCATGCAGGCAAGATGGAACTTAAATACAGAAAAAGACTGTAGGAGGGATCTGGGGGTGGTCAGGTAATCTAGGGTGATGGGAGGAGGTATTTAGGGAGGGTCTTGAGGAGAAGTCCAAGGAGAGGGTAACTGGTCAAATATTGGAAACAGCTGGAGGCAATCAGGAGCTATAAGACAATGAACAGAGGGTCTGGGCCAGAAGCAGGTGTCACCAGGTAGGCTGGGGTCCCAGGGATGGTCTCCACAGATCAAACCCAGGTAGTGGCTTATAATAGGATCAAAGGGGAGGAATATCAAAAGAATGCTAAACAGAAGATAGGGAGTATCTGGCCTGGGAGAAATGGAAAGGGAATCCAAGGAGCCCCCCCAAAGGTCAGACTTTTGGGGGGCCCATCAGACTAATGGGACAAAAGCCCTCCCAATCCAAGGGAAAAAGGTTTTGGCTTGGGCTTGTACCTCATCAAAACTGGTCAATGGTAAATGAAGTTACCTGAAATAGGGTGAACCCTCTATAAAGGGAGACCATGGAGAGGAGTTCATTGTTCTGTCCTCTAGTTCTGCAATAAGAGGTGAAGGACAACTGAGGGTGCTGAGGAGGTGTTGAGTATCCAAACTGCATCAGTCTCCAAGATGATGAGGTTTCAATTGATCAATTTATCTGAGAGCGTGATTCTCCAGAGAGTCAAAACCAAGCCGAGCAGTTGACGGGAAATGAGCTTTGCTGGACAAGTGACCAGGATCAGAGGATGGTAGACCTAGACCTGAAAGTGATTTCAGAGGTCATCACATCCAATCCCCTCATTTTAAATAGAGAAGTCATGGCAGTAGAAAGTAGCAACACTGAAAATATAACGTTCTTTCCAGAGTACAAATGTCAACCAGTCTGTTGTCAATCATCATCTGGATTATTAGCTAGACAGCTGTATTGTGTACACAGGTCTACAGAATGAGGAAAAAATGAAAGGAGCAGGCTTAAAACTCATCTTTAACATCTACCTTTAGCTTCTTTATTGAGTTTCCTAATTATCTTTGCAATACATTTATTGGTTTCCATGAGGGGAGAGGGTGTGTGGTTTTTGATCCTAGTGACTATTGGGAGGTGACTCAGAGTTAGAGCATTTGAATTAGAGCTCTGCAGTTTTTGTCATGGCTTCCAAAGAAGGACCCACTGCATTTGCACGTGAAGCAACCTAACTAAATTCAGAGGTGCTTATCACCAAAGAATTGGCCACCTTGTGATAAATATCTGAGCAGAAGCAGGTAAGGGCAGCATGCTGAGGCTAGAGTGACTACCATTTGTCTGGGTTAAAAAGGTGCCCACATCAGTGAAATTACAGTTACAGATAACTGAAATATTAGTGTATCTATTGATAACTTAATTAACTGATACAAAAATAATCAGGAGTTAAGAATCAGAGTTCTCTAAAGAAGTGGAAGAAGTCATCCGAGGAAAACCCCAGAGAAAAATTATGACATCGGTAGATAACTTGGTGCAGCAAAATGAGCCCAAGATGTAAAATAGATATGATGTCAGATGTCTTTTCAATCCCTTGCTAGGTAGGGATTAAAGGCAAGTCACTTTTCCTCTCTGGACTTCTGTTTCGTCATCTGTAAAATGATAGAACTAGACTAACCTGCTCTGACCCGCTCTAACATTTTCAGAATGTCAGACAGTTTTGCCTGTCTGGTTCCCCTGTTCCTTAATATTTTCAAAGTTTTCAAAACCCAATCTCAGTTTATATCTAGTTGAACCTTATCCCTTAAGCCACACTGATGAATATTCCCTCCACTCCTTTCCTTTTCTCATCCCTTTTTCAACCTTTCTGCTTTAGGTATTGTCAGAAAAGCACTAGATTTAAAATCAAAGGACATGATTTAATAAATACTTGGTGATAGCAGTCCTTACTGCTAATTACTGCCTGTGTGATCACAGGTAAACTCTCTCAGCTTTAGTTTTATTATTTATAAAATCAGGAGTTTGGCTTAAATGGCCTGCAATCAGCCAAATATGCATTTATTAAGCCTCTACTAGGAGCTAGGCTTTGTGCTAGGTGCTAGGGAAACAAACTGAGGGAGAGCTGAGGAAGTCACCAGGCTTTCATACCTCCAGAGTGGTCAAGCCCTGCTTGGCCTTGTTTGGACCCAGCTTGGCTCAGAATGAATGTAAATAGCAAATAGTAAATAGTGACTGTTTTGATCAGACACCCTGAGGGTCCTCCCCTCTCAGATATTTTTTTTCTAAAGAGGCCATTATTTGCCTCATTTCTTAGAAAGACTTAATCATTGAATATGCTTTGCCTCAGTCCAACTGAGACCTTAGCTTGAAAAGACCAAGGCTCCTCACAGCATCCTGGGTCATCTTCAATCTTCCTGACCATTGGACTCAGAGGGCTCCAGAGGTTAAAGTAAGGCTGATGATTTTGTACAGCCCTCCCTCACTTAAATTCAATTCATTTGCACATCATGGCATTCCCTCCATGATGTCACAGTCCTCTTTGAGAACCAAGGGCAAACAACAAGGGATGCAGAAACGAAAGCTAAAAGGTCCCTGCCTTCAGGGAGCTTGGATTCTATCAGAGGAGACAAGAGGTACTTATTTAGTTATGTGAAAAATACATACAGATATTTCAAAACATATAGAAAGCAGATATCAGAAAGGAAAGTAGAGCATCTGAGGATTCTTTGATACCTCAGTCTGTGAACTGAGATACTTCAAAGCCTCTAGTCCTCTCTCATCAGTGCTGGGATTCCCTATTTCTTCTTTTTTTCTTCTTCCTTCCCTTAATCTTCCTGAAATTCCATCTCACTGTAAACTGCTCACAACTTACAAAGGAGTGCCTGGGTACTGATTTGCTCCTTTTTCCCAAATGTGTTTGAGGAATTTAAGGGATATTTTTCTTGGTCTTTAAATATTGCCCTTAAATCCCTTAAAGGCATTGACATGGACAATGGACCCAAGTTTTATGCATGAATATATGAATATGAAATCCGAAGGCTTTTTCAAATTTGAAGTAGAAGACCAAGTTACTAACCTGAAGAGTTGAGGATTGTCATTAACATGTAACTGTATACTGAAAAAGATGAAAGGCTAAGATACTACCATCAGAGGGTAGAATTTTCCAGGCAAAGAGAGTGGAAGTGAGAGTCAGAGAAGAGCCAGTGCTGCAAGATTGCCAGAGGGTTGCAGAGAAAAAGTGAAGAGTTAAGAGTGACTCCTAAGTTACCAAACTGGGAGTGTCACTGTGGTTACAGAAACTTCAGCAGCGACAAGAAAATGTGGGGTCCATGAAAATTCCAACCCATAGAATAGGCTAATTAAGATGGGAAATCACCATTCAGAAGGATTTTGTCTTTTTCAAAATATATTCACCCCCAGGATCCCTTTGCGAAGCCTTATATTATGTATTTAGAATCTGCTTATAAACAATTTCTCAGAAACAGATCATTAGCATAAAGGGAGGCACAACTCTATTGAAGCTGGTTGGAGGACTGGCTCAGCTTCTAGGTGGGATTTTAAATTTGCTCTTTAGGGCTTTGGCTGTAATCTTTTATGTTTTTGGTTTGGAGGAATCCATTTGCTCATTTCCAAAGAAAACCGTTCTGACTCAAAGACTGTCTCCTCTAGAAAATGTAGAAAGTGGTGTTGGTCTGTAGGTACCTATACATGTGTTCACATGCAAATATGTATGTGTCTACATACTCTTGTCAAACCCAAGTTGGTAACCTAGATGTTGCTCCCTTTGGAACACAGTAGTCTCTCTTGGAACTGGTGGTCTGGTATCATTGGCTCTACTCCAGCTCTTTAGTTCCTTTCTCTAGGAAACTGTGCCACCTGGTTACAACTTATGAGCCTCATCTTTACCAAAACACATTTGCAGGGCTAGCTAGTCTAACCTTCTTATGTTATAGATGAGAAAGCTGAGGCTCACACAGTTGAATGGTCAAGTTCACATAGGGCGTATCAGAGAGAGAATTGGAACCCAGATCTTTCCATTGAAATTATATCCCAAGTTGTCTGAATTCTAATCCGCTGCTCTTTTTACCACATCATGCTTCCTCCCCAGGCTATGATCTATTCTGGAACCCATTACCCTAGAAACCACCTGCCAAGAAAACTTGTATTTTGCTTGTGTATTGAGAAATTATTTTTCTTCCTTTTACTCCTCCCAACCATTAACATAATATCTCAATTTCTCTAATTTACTTCCTGAGGATGAGTACCTAAGGTCTTAGATATATTGCAAGCTTTCAAAGTTAGACATGCTTTACTCTCTCTGTGTTACAGAGTTATAACCAAACTATTCAGTGATAAGTTACTGAATTAATCTTCAGGAGGGTAAAAAGTCCTTCCCAAGTTTCCACATTGCACAGTGATACTTATATAATTCCTCCAACTAGGATCTACTACACTATCCAAGAAACTATCTTAATATTTCCAGTCCCCTGAGAAATGATTGGAGGGAGAATTACGGTCTGAAATTGTGGAGGGTTGGAATGATTCTAGGCAGTCAGATTTGGAGGGGTGGGAGAAGTAGCTTGGAGCTGGGCCAAACAGGTCCTGTTAATATCACTGCCAAAGGGCTATGAGGTTGTGAAAAATCTCTCTTGTTTTGGTGGAAGCCAGAAGCTAATTGTATACTTTCATATCTACTTATCAGACCTGGAGCACGGAACGTGTTAACAGGTATCAGGGCTGTGACCTAAATCTAGCGTGACTTTGTTTTATAGGTTATTTTACACAAAGGGATTGTGTAATTATGTAATCATATCTAATCAAGGTGGAAGGTGTTTGGAAGGTGTTTGTGCTAATACACTGACTCAATTACCACCAGTAGTTATCATATATTTCCTAAACCATTTCTTGGTCAACTAAACTATATATATCAGGTTGCCCTGACCAGCATCCGGTTATTTTGATATTTTACTTACATTCAAGAAATGTAGCAATCATTTGGCAAGTATTTATTACTATGTGATGAGCACTGTGCTGAGTTAGGAATGCAAATAAAATGTATGAAACATTCTTATTTGCAAGGAGGTTACATCCTAAGAGGGCTCGCAATGAGGACATAAGTGTACACAGAGTAAAAGTAAAAAAAATATATTCTCCAAGTTGTTGATGGTGACAAGTCCAGAAGTGTCAGCTCAATTCTTCTTCTGTCCTCTAGGGATGCCCTACTCCGGCAGTCTGGTGCCACTGGCCTTCTTCAGTTCTTATCTTCCTTTCATTTTTATTGGAAATTCTGCTCTTTGATCATTCTGTGATTATCATCCTAAATATGCTGTGATACAACAAATGCTTAGTACCATTTCTCTGATGCAGTGCCCATCTACAACATGGGGAGGCTCAGGCCCCTGCTCATTTCCCATTCCCTAATCCTTAGGAAATAGCTTTGCAGAGTCATCCCCTTGACACCACTGGCCCCATCTTTGCTATGGAAGCTTACTGGTCACCTAAAAAGAATAACAAGTCCTAACCAAGGGGTGGAGAATCTGCAACCTTGAGGCCACATGTGGTCCTCTATGTCCTCAACTGTGGCCTTTTGAATTTCTAGTTTGGATTCAGTCAAAGGACCATACTTAAAGACCTAGAGGGCCACATGTAACCTCAAGGCTTCAAGGCCCCTACTCTGTCCTAGCCACAGTTCCTCAGACTTGGTGTATTTGAATGAGCACTCAAATTGTCACATTTTTCACAATATCCTGCCTTGATGAGCAAATGAATTTCGTTATAGAAACCAAGGGGATAGAGTCAGTAGAAATGAAGTGTCACTGTATCCTGGTTACATATCCTTGCTATGTTAGAGCAAAATAAACCTCCTTTGTACTGTTTCAGAGGAAACTGGGGAGACTTTTATAAACTGATGCAAGGTGAAGTGAGCAAAATTAGGAAGATGATTTCTTTTTTTAAACTAATTAATTTATTTGTTTTCAGTTTTCAATAATCACTTCCCTAAATTTTACATTTTCTCCCCCTCCCTCTCCCCACCCTTTCTGAGACAGCATGCAATCTTATCTGGGTTCTACGCATATTAAACATTTTCACATTAGTCACATTGCATAGAAAAATTAAAATGAATAGGAGAAAGTATGAGAAAAAAACAAAACAAAACATAAGAGAAAATAGTCTGCTTGATTCTGCATTCTGATTCCACAATTCTTTCACTGGATTGGATGACATTTTGCCTCAAGAGCCCTTTGGGAATGTTTTAAGTCCTTGCATTGCTGTGAAGGGCTAAGTCCATCAGAAACAGTCCTCGCACACGGTGAATGTTACTGTGTATAATGTTCTCCTGGTGCCGCTCATTTCACTCAGTCTCACTTCATACAGGTCCTGGAAGATGGTCTAGGAAGACATTATACTTACTATGGGTCAGTCACTGAGCTAGGGATAAAAAGAAAGGCAAAAACTCAGTCCCCACCCTCAAGGAACTCTCCTTCTAATGGGGGAGATAATATGTAAACAACTGTGTAGATACAAGATAAATACAGGATAAACTGGAGGTAATTTCAAAGGAAAGACACTAGTAGCTGGAGGTACCAGGAGAATGGCTTCCTATAAGAGGTAGAATATAGAGCTGAATCTACAGGAAATCCAGGACACAGTCGGGGGGAAGAAGAGTGTTCTTGATATCAGGGACACACAGTGAAAAGACACAGAGCTGGAAGAAGAAATATGGTGTACAAGGAACAACAAATAGGCCAGTACTTCTGGATTGTAGAGTACCTAGAGGGCAGTAAGGTATAAGAAGACTGGAAAGATGAGACCAGGTTGAAAAGAGCTTTGAGGGCCAAAAAGGACAGTTTATATATTTGATCTGGAGTTAAATGGAAGCCACTAAAGTTTCTTTTCTATTTTTTCCCCCAAGTTACATAGCATTATTTAATCAAGCCATCAGTAGGACAGCTCCAAAAGCTTCCCAGAGCTAACCTCACCTGAAAGTATGAAAACTACAAGAAATCACAATACATTTCATTGAACCATTATATCTCTAGCATAAAAGCCTGAAGAGTGTTGGGAAATCAAATTTATTAGAATAGGGTGCAGATTATAAAAGACCTTGAATGTTAGACAGAAAAGTGGTAATTACATGTGGTGGGAAATAGAAAGTCTTCCCGGTTCTTGAGCAAGTAAATGAAATGACAGAAGCCACGTTTTAGGAAGATTACTCTGACATAATCAGTGGGATGGACCAACCGGTAAATGCTTATCAATTGACAAATAAGTTGATTAGACCAAGAATGAGATTGAAATAAGGAAAGTTATTTAGCAAGATTTCTTAGTAATCCAGCCTTTGGGACTGTGTAAGAAGGGATGGTGTTAGGATCTTTGAAATATATTGACTTATCTTTCTGTGATTCTTCTCTCTCAGCTATATGGGGGTGAGGATATGGGTTATGAGCTGCATGGTATAGATCAAGGGTGGGAAACCTGTGACCTCCAGGTCACATGGGGTCCTCTAAGTCCTCAAGGGTAGCCCTTAGACTGAATCCAAACTTCACATCTTCGATTCAAAGAGCTGCCCTTCATGACCTAGAGGGCCCCATGTGGCCTCGAAACTGAAGGGTCCCTACCTCTGGTACAGATAGATACATAGATAAAATGATGAACAACCTGGCCCTGAATCCTGCCTTAGACACTTACACTTAGGTGATCATGAGCAAGCAACAATCTATCAAAGACTCAGTTTCACCATCTGTAAACTAGGGATAATACTTGCGGTACCTAGCTCATAGAGTTGTTGTGAGGAAATCACTAACTATACCGATGTTATCAAGAGACCTCTGGAATTAGGATGAATCTTTTGCATCATCAGAATTGCTGTATTTATATATATACATGCATGTATATATATATATATATATATATGTATGTATGTATTTTATATATTATTTTTATATATGTTATATTTATATACACATTTATATATGCTATATGCTAGATTTACATATATAAAAATATATATTTATATTTATGATATTCAGTTACAGGTATTATTATTTTTTCTTTTCTAAGGTAAATTTGATATAAGACAAGAAACTTTTCTTGATGGGAAAGGGAAAGAGAAGGCCTACATTCCTGTCCTTCCAGCTCTCTCTGTGCCTCACCTCCACCTAAACCTATTTTCTCTTATGTTCACCATAACCTCAGGTCACTCTCCTGTCCCTAACTTGCTCTCACCACTGGCCTTGTCAGCTAAAGTTTCAAAAGGAAATAACACCACAGTACTCACAGGGCCTACTGCAAATTTATCCAGTCTTGACTGGCTCTTCTTTGCTACTCCCTTTATTCTTCCCTAATCAGCTCTCTATCACGTTCCTCCACATGCTTTTCTTTTCTCTTCTCAGATTGCCTACAGCATGCAATCTCCCTTCCTTGTCAGCAGAAAATCTCACCTCATCGATTATTGAAAGACATTGATTGGTTCTTTCTTGAGCTTCCTCCCCTCCCCAATTCTACATTTCTAATGACCTTGGAGTCATCTCTCATCCTCTTCCTTTGCTCCACTCTTTAAAGATGAGATAACTCTTTTAGATGACAATGACCCTTCTGACTGTTTGGGTTTTGATGGTTCAGAGTGAGTGGAAATATCAGTTGTTTCTGTTTTGGTCAGAAACCCTGAGGATCTTCCCTTCTCAGATTGATTTTCTTTTTTTTGGCTAGGTAAAAAAATGATCATTTTCTTTTTCCTCATTTCTTACCTAACGTTAATCACTGAATGGATGTTGCCTCAGACAAACTGAGACCCCACTGAAAGACCTTATCTTAAAAAGGCCAAGGTCTCCCACTGCATCTGGGGTCGTCTCCAGTCCTAATCTTTATCTTGCCCCTGAAGTCAGATGGCCCCAGAAGAGAGAAGTGAGGCTAGTGACTTTGCACAGTCCTGCCTCACTTAAATACAATTCCCTTGTAAGTCAAGACCTCACCTTCCTGATGTTTGTCCTCTTTGAGAAGTAAGGATAAAGAACAATCTGTGAGTAGTAGTAACTGTCACATTGAGGACCCAATGGCCAGTTCCAGTTTGGGCATGAGGCACTTTCCTTCCTTCCTACCTTCCTATCTTTCTTGCATCCTTCTTTTTTTCTTCCTTCCTTCTTTCCTTCCTTTTGTTCTTATTTTTTTCCTTCCTTCCTTCTCTCCTATCCTCCCTCTTCTCTCTTCTCTTCTTTCACTCCCTCTGTCCATATTGGAAATCATACCCTTAGCCTGTGAGTCCTCTGTCCAAAGGAATATAAATTTTCATCACTGAAACCTAGCAAGATATGTAGGAGTTTACAAGCTAGAATTCTTTTTTAAGGACCATGCCTGAAACCCAAATCACTGTGGCTCTCATTGATTGGCCAACAAGAAGTCCCAGCTCAAGCCTTACTTAGTCATTGTTTGGATTTTTGATGACTCAGAGTGGGTGTAAATGGCAATTGTTTCTGTTTTTACCAGAAACCCTGAGGGTCTTCCCCTACCAGACTGATTTTTTTTTTTGACTGGGTAAAAGAGGTCTTTTTTTTTTCCTCATTTCGTATCTAGTCTTAATCACTTAATGAGCATTGACTCAGACAGAGACCTGGGAAAGAGCTTGTAGGTCAAGATATCATTTTCCTCTTGTCGTTGGTGCTCTGAAAACAAAGAACAAATAACAGCGACCCCTCAATTCTATCTTCTCCCATTTCCTCCTAAAGTAGAAGCTTGCCACTTTAGTCATAACCTTTTCTCTCCCTAATTTTTTTAACCTTTCCTTTTACACTGGTGCCTTCAAATATTCTTATATTTCCTTTACCTAATCTTGCCATTGTTGGACTTTGCCATCCCTTTAAATTATAGTCCTATATCTTTCCTTCCTTTGACAAGCCAAGCTCATAGAAAAAGTAACTATGTTATTTACCTCTACTATCTCACCTTCCATTCACTTCTCCAAAATCTGACTTCAATCCCCACTACTCAAACTGTGTTGCAATACCACCAAAGATCTCTTTCATTTTTCTTTTGAAGTGGTCCTATGATTTTATTTCCGGGTAGAGAATGCCTGTAGAGAATGCATTTACCCATGAAAACCAGCACCTGTACAGAATATCGTAGTCTTAGAGAATTGCCTGGGAATGCAGAAATCCAAAAGGCAAGCAAAAGCGTGATAATATAGATATTTATATTATACATATATAAAATATATGTATGTATGTATATATATGCAACAATAGCTCATCCCTATTTGCCTAAGGAGGTTGTGGCTCTCACGCTCTCTCTCTCTCTCTCTCTTCTCCCTCTCCCTCTCCCTCTCTTTCTCCTTCTCCCTCTTTTCTCTTTCTCAAATTCAACTGATTTTAATAGTCTTAACAATCTCCAACCTTTGAGGGTGAGGCCTCAGAGAGGACCTGTGATTTCATTTGTAGAGAGAACTTTATAACGGTAGATTGGCAGATGTTTTGCCATATATAGTCTTGGAGACTGGGATAATGAAAAGTTAAAGATGTGCTCAGGATCCCTCAGTCAAATACTCAGTATTTGTCAGAGTAAGTACTTCAGCCAAGAACTTCCTGACTATAAAACCTGCTCTCTAGCAACATTTTTTTTAATTTTTTAAAATAATATTTTATTTTTTTCCAATTACATGTAAAGACAACTTTTAACATTCATTTTTTTAAATGTTGAGTTCTAAATTTTTCTTCCTCCCCCTCTTCCTTCTCCCCTCCCTAAAATAGTAAGCAATTTGGTGTAGGTTATATATGTGCAATCATGTAAAACATATTTTGATATTAGTCATGTTGTGAAAGAAGAAACATACCAAAAGGAAAACACACACAAGTGAAAATAGTATGTTTCAATCTGCATTCAGATTCCATCAGTTCTGTCTCTGGAGATGGATAGTAAAATTTTAAAAAGTATACTATTTTTATTTTTCCCCAGTAATATGTAAAAACAACTTTTAACATTCATTTTCCTAACTGAGTTCAAAATTCTCTTCCTTCCTCATTCCACCCACCCCCATTGAGAAGGTAAGCAGTTCAATATAGATTATACATGTGTAGTCATGCAAAACATATTCGCAATAGTCATGTTGAGAAAGAACAAACAAAGAGGAAAAAACTCAAGAAAAATCAAGTTTTAAAAATATGCTTCAATTTGTATTCAGATACCATCTGTTCTTTCTTGGGAGATAGATAGTAGTTTTCATCATAAGTTTTTCAGAGTTATCTTGGATTGTTGCATTGCTGAGAATGGCTGTCATTCACAGCTGATTCCAGGAACATTTTAAGGGAGTGATTAAAGCTTAGAAGGTTTTCCAAAGCCAAAGAAACACAAGGAAATGTGGGCTATCATAAGACAGTCCCTATGGTATACATTCAAGTAAGCCCCTTCTCTGTTGTGCATTTCTTCCCTTCTCTATTGTGTATTTCATGAATGAAGCTAGGATACTTTCAAAATATGACCCAGTGAAAATGTACCTCCTATCAGTACTAAAGAATTCCTCTTCCAAATACTCCTTTTAGATAAGCAAAAGGGATTCAATGATTTTTCTTTAAAAAAATGGTTTTTGCACCTTTTCTGCAAATTATAGTCTTAAAGCAGGGATTGTTAACCTTTTGGGGATCATGGATCCTTTGGCAGTCTGGTAAAATCTATAGAATCCTCAGAATAGTTGTTGCCTACAACCATAACTGAAGGAAATGCTAAATTTTAGTTAGAAAATAAAGATTTTTTTTCCCTAAGTTATGAAATCTATTCCAGATGCCAAGCAAAAATTTTCTTCTTAGAGAGTTTTACTGAGAAATTAAGTAATTTGCCCAGGATCACTGCCAGTGATTATCAGCAAACGAACTTGAACTCAGGACTTCCTGAGGATCTACACCAGGCTGACTTTCTGCTCAATGTCATTCCATCTGAGTGCTTCAATCAGTTTCAGAAAGGGACTAATTTAAATCTCTATCTTCAAAGCCACAGAAGATAATTTTAAGAAAGAAAAGAAAAAAGATGTTTAAGATCTCCTTCTCCCAACATCCTTCAATGAAAAATTTTGACATGGATCCTTCATCTCTAGGGGTATTCATCAAGCAGTGAGGAACTGCTGAGAATCACTCAGTCAACCAATAAACATTTATTAAATGCCTACTATGTTCCAGACACTGTGGTAAGTGTTGGAGATACAAAAAGAAGCAAATGTCAGTCCCTGGCTTCAAGGAGCTTACAATCTAATAGGGGAGCTAACACACAAGCAAAAATATATACAAAGCAAGTCACATGTGTATATGTGAAATTATAATCAGTTGCTTCTTTTAATCAATTGCTTTAGTAGGTTCACTATTATAAATTATAATAGGATATAGTAAGGCATTGGCTCTAGCCACCATCCTTATTTGTACAAAGTTGAGCTCCTGCAGAAATAAGCTGATAAGCTAAACTCCTCTTTTTTACTGTTCCTATCCAGTACCTTTATATGACACAGAACTCTATGATGCCAATTATCCTGCTTGTAAAAACTTTTGTAATGTTATAACCAATCCAATAGAAGGAGTATTTGCACTTTCATAATTGTCATGTCCACAGGCTGGATATTGCACATCACCCATATTCTTCATTCCAATCTTAGCTAACCCCTAATCAATATATATAACTCAAAGTTCTATAACTTTTGATTCCTCTTTATGGACTACAAAAACGCTCTCTGTAAACCGCTCAGATTGTCCGTGGTGCCTTGTAGCCTTGCATCCATTTTATTGGCAATTGCTAGCCTTGCTAAAAAATGAACAATGCTCAGAACTCTATGCCTCACTTTCTCTTTATCATTGATTGATATCATTGATCTCAACAATAGGATAAATAGAAAAAAAATGAACAGAGAGAAGGCATTGAAATTAAGAGGGTCAGGGAAGGCTTCCTGTAGAAGGTGAGATTTTAGTTGGGACTTAAAGGAAGCCAGGGAGGTTAGAGAAAAAAATCATCCTCTCTCTGACCTAAGAATATGATTTCCCTGGAGTCATCACTTTAAATTTAGAGACTTTTTGGTATACAATGGGTAGCTGTTCAGGAGACCATGGCATAAATTGTTTGGGTCATTTTAATGATCCACTGGCATCTTTCTGTGATATCTCCTCAAGGTGTGGATGCTAGATGTATTCTCAAAGGCTATGCTGAGGAGCCAATATTGACATTGTTCACCCTGCGTTTTCTAAGAAGACCAATGATACGACAGGGTGATGTCTTCACTTGTGTGCGAATTAGGCTTAATTAACCATTGCAGAGTTGCACAATGTTATCAGCCTCACTCTCCCTTCCAGAGTCATCAGAGTTCAGTGCAAGATAAAAGTTAAGATGACCAGCAATGGCCTAGGATACAGTGATGCCTTTGATGCCTAATTGAGCTCCTAGCACTCCGCAGCACCTGTGTCCTCTGCCTTCATGGCTGTTGGACCAGATGGTTCTCATCTGCCCATTCTATAAGGAAGTCTTCACATTGTTAGGGTAGATATTCCCCTAACTCACTGACAGGTTCAAAGCCTACCAGTTACCCTCAACCTGACCTAGCCAGTCTGACAAGATGGTCTTACTGGGGTGGAACCACTGTGTATGCTACAACTTTCTGGATCTACAGGTTGGGTGAAAGAAAGGTAAACACCAAAGGTAAATGAGCAGCCCTGAAAAGAGCTCAGCAAGTCTTCACACCTGACATGCTAGCCCTCCCTGAGCACTCCAGTATCTATATAGATATAAATAGAGAGATAGACAGACAGATAGACTGGATATAAACATGTAGAATATGTATAAGCATTGGGTAGACATACATATGTACATACATACATACAAAATAAGATCATCACTCCAGAGCTGAAAAAAACTACATAGATCATTTAGCCCATCCTTATTTTACAGATTAGACAACTAGTTGGAAAGGGATGGATGAAGACTTAATTCTAGATTTTGAGATGAGGGCAAGTTCAGTTCTGAAAGGCTCATCTGCGCATTGTTCACAGTAAAGAAAGCACAGATCAGAACCAATTACCCAGCTACTTTATTAAGAAGTCTACTTTAGTGTAGCTCCCTTGTGTAGTCAAATTTGGCCTTTATTGAGAAATGCTAGTTACCCAAGATTACACTGTACACTCCAAGAAGCACTCAGTTCTCTGGATTTGGCTCATTCCACCTAACTGCAGACCGGCCCTTAATTAACCTGAATAGACTGGGGTGTGCTGTGAAATATTTTTGGTCAATGACCAGAAAAATAGTTCTTTATATTTCTTCCCTTCCCAGTCTAACAAATCTAATCTCTTCTAATTGTCTGTTAGATGTTGACTGAAGGTTTAGCCAACTCTTTTATAAATTTCTTGTTATCATTGTTGTCGCTGAGTTCTTTCAGTAGTGTCCTAATCTTTGTTTCCCCATTTGGGGTTTTCCTGGCAAAGATACTGGAATAATTTGCTGTTTCTTTCTGCAGCTCATTTTTTAGATGAAGAAATTGAGACAAACAAGATTAAGTGACCTGCTCAGGGTCACACAGCTAGTAAGTGTCTGAGATCAGATTTGAACTCAGGAAAGATGGGTCTTCCTGACTTTACGCCCAGCACTCTACGCACTGCTAGCTGCCCCATTTATAAACTATTGAGCATAAACTACTGAGTAGAGAAAGAAAAGTAATGAGTGATTTTTTTAAGATCATTTCCCAATCCAGAGTATTCTTAACCAGGTGGGTGGAAGGCATTCCTAGAATGGGTTTTTAGGTAATTAAGGTTCTAGTTGGAAGAAATCTTTTCTTTTTCTTTATGTATGCAAGCTGTTTTAAATTCGACTCATAACTTCCTCAGTATAGGAAACAGAACTAATTAAGGAGTGAAGATGCACAGAAGGCACTTCAGGGCCTGCTCTGCTAGAGATCAGTCTGAAGAGAGCAAGCACTTGAAGAGTTAAAGGGAATTGCCCAGGATCACATAGCCAGTGTATAAGCAGAGGCAAGACTTTGAACCCAGATTTTCCTGACTCTCAATCTAACGTCCCACCTCGCCTCTCCCTACCCTGTCATATTTCCTTTCTACAGAATTAGGCCAGTGGTTTAAAAGATTATTTTCTAAGGTCCCTTGCAGCTCTAATATTACATGATCCTAGGTCAGAAGGGAAGCGAGGTACTCTCTAAGAATGCCAGATGAATATCTTTATCCTGTGGAACCCTGCTCTGGGGAGCACATCTGTAAAGCGAGATAGCTGGACAGGAGTGTGCTTAGTCTTTTTGCAATTGCTGCCTCTGCTGGTTGAAGGCGTATTTCTTATGCACCACTAATCCTTCCCAGTGGTGCTGTGATCTCATCGTAGGAAAAAGTGGTAGCCAGAGGCACAGCCTGCTCCTGGCTGGAAGGAGGGACAGAGGGAGTCAGCCTTTCCTGAACCTATTTACCTTGACAGACTGTCGGGAAAAGAAAGGAAGTTGGGACAGCTCAGCCTCGGCTTTCCGTGCACAACAAACCTGGTAACTAACTAATCTTTTTCATACATACTGGGTTCTGGTTTTTCACTGTTTTTATTGTTTTCCAGATTAAAAAAAAACCAATAACAACAAAACGAGGGGAGAAATTCTTTGGCTATTCATCCACATAATATCAGTGGTGGAAAAGGAAACTAGATTGGGTTTAGATCTACAATGGAAGTGTGTTTGTTAGCCAAGCAGAATTCTCTGTTCAGCTCAGACAGGTTTATGTACGGACAGAGATGGCTAGTGTGAAAGAAAAGGAGCAGAGGGAGGAGAGGGGCTTGGCTAGCCACTTGGCTCCAGAATTCTTTGCTTGGCAGAGTTTTTGTAATGACCGTTGAGGCAGCACCTTAAAAGGCATTGTTCATGCTGGCAGACAGGCTATATAGTTACCCACATTCTCTTCATCTGCAGAAAATATTTGGAAATAGAGAGAAGCAAACAGGTTTTGCATTTCCTTTCCTACAAGAAGGTGAGTGAACATTTAAAATATATCGGCCAAGATGACCTTTACTGTGCCAACCGTTCTGTGAGTTTAAGTTTTCCTTACTGACTCCCTGGGTCCTGGAGGGTTTTTTCTTTTTCTTGTAGCTGGAGTGCGTGGGATTGCAGTGGAAACAGTAGAAAGCAAGCAGGATCCTCTAGAATCAGAAGACATGCATTCAAATTCCCTCCTTGCTATTTAACTACCTGTGAGACCTTAGATAAGCTGTTTAATATCTCTGGGCCTCCGTTTTCTTACCTTTAAAAAATATTGGAGTCGAACTAAAATGACCAGCACTGGACCCTCAGAATTTCAAGTTAAGGATTTTTCATTTATTTTTTCTATTTTTAATTTTGGAAATGGAGCAATACCCTGTATTACTTTTTTTTCTTTTCTTTTGGTTTTATTTTACTGTTAACAAATATTAACAAATAGAACATTTTAGTATACAAAGAAAATAAGCAGAGTATTATATATTAACTATGAACTTTGAAGTGTTTGTTAAATTTAACATGGTAGTACTTAGTGTGCAATAGTTGGTGTCCCCTTTTGAATTTTCTTCTGTTCCTTTTGCACATTTTTTAATGAATTATTGGCCCTTCTGCCTCTGCCCGTTTTTTGTGTGTGCCTATCACTCCCTCCCACTGTCTCTCTTTTGTTTTCTGTTTTCCTTCCAACTCTGGTTTTCATGATTTCCATTTTAATATGTGTGGAATCTCACAGATTCCTGGGTTCCCTAGAGTGAGTTATCCTAAAATCTTTCCCTTTGTGAACCAAGCAGAAGAAAAAGAATTTGAATAGGGCTTGGATACCTAAAACAGTCCCTCACACACAGCTCACAGTATGAGTTGGAAAACAACAGAAGTTCTCCTCGCTCTCAAAAGTTTTCTCTTACTGCATGGAAAAATGCACCTGTCAGATCTCTGGATAAGGGAATAGATTTTTTTTGTTTTTGTTTTTTTATAAATTTATTTATTTAACTTTCTACATTCATTTTCACAAAATTTGGGGTTCCAAATTTTCTCCCCATTTGTCCCCTTCCCCCACACCAATACACTGAGCATTCTAATTTCCCCTATCACCAATCTGCCCTCTCTTCTATCATCCCTCCCTTCCCTTACCCCATCTTCTCTTTTGTCCTGTAGGGCCAGATAACTTTCTATTCCCCATCACCTGTAATTCTTATTTCCTAGTAGCAAGAACAATACTCAACAGTTGTTCCTAAAACTTTGAGTTCCAACTTCTCCCCATCCCTCCCTCCCCACCCATTCCCTTTGGGAAGGCAGGCAATTCAATATAGGCCATATCTGTGTAGTTTTGCAAATGACTTCCATAGTAGTCGTGTTGTGTAAGACTAACTATATTTCCCTCCATCCTATCCTGCCCCCCATTTCTTTTGTTCTCTCTTTTGACCTTG
>JAQQSK010000522.1:0-17644 GCA_028658325.1 Potorous gilbertii
TTGAGGATGGCTCCTTTAAATGGAAAAGAAAAATAAATACATAAATAAACAAATAAACAAATGAATTCATAGATGAATGGATAAATAAATAAATCAAACTGGGAGGGGTAAGAGGCTCAGAAAGCTTATGGAATGCTGATTTGACAATGTAACAAAAGTGGTTCCACAAAATTGGGGATTAACCATTTATATAATAGTTTCTATGTGCCAAAAAGGTGGTACTTTTTTTTATAAATATTATTTTATTTGATCTTTACAACAAATCTGGGAGGCAGGTACTACTATTATCCATTTTACACTTGAGGAAAGAAGACTAACCAAGGTTCAGTGATTGACCAGGGTGACATAACTAGTAAATGTCTGAGTCTGGATGTGAACACAAGTGTTGCTGAATCCATTCCCAGTGCTTTATCCACTATGTCACCAGCAGCTTCCTACCTTGGAATCAGATGCCCTAGATTCAAATCCCAGCACTTCCACTTACTCCCTGTGTTATCTTGGGAAGCTCAATTAACTTATTTGAGACTCATTTTCCTCATTAAAACATGAAGGAAGGGTCTAAATAACTTATCAATTCCCCTCCATTTATAAATCTATGATCCTGGATTACTTTAGCTCTCTGTTGATTTCTTAATTTGCATCCTACTTCACAGAGTTCTTTTAGGGGACTTGTAAATAGGAGTTATCCAAAAATCTTAATTTCTACCTTGCTCTCTGAATGAGAAGCAAGAAGGGTGATTTCCTTTTTGAGTTAGATTCAAGGAGTGAGGGTGAAGATAAGTGAAAACAAAATAGGCTTTTCTCCCTTCCTTTGAGAAGTTCAGTTATGTAGGAAGAAATACAAATCAAGACAACAAACATTGCAAAGAGGTCAAGAACTGTGAGAACTGAGAAAGGGTCACTATGTTTGGCAGTTAAGGGATCACAAATGACTTTAGAGAGATTCTTATTTTGGCAAATGATGAAATCAGAAGGGTTAGAAGAGAGTGAGGAGAAGTAGAGGCATCATTTGTAGATGACTTTCTTGAGTTTTGATTAGGGGAGAAGACAGAATGTGGTAGCTCTCAGGGATGATAGGATCAAGTGAGGGATTATTAATGATGGTGAAGACATATAATATACGCAGGTGGGTGGCACAGTGGATAAAGTGCTGGTCCTGAAGTCAGGAAGACCTGGGATCAAATCTAGCCTCAGACATTTACTAGCTATTTGACCTTTAGCAAGTCATTTAACTCTGTTTGCCTCAGTTTCTTCATCTGTAAAATGAGTTGGAAAAGGAAATGACAAACCACTTCAGTATCTTTGCCAAGAAAATTCCAAAAGAGGTAACAGAGTCAGACATGACTAAAAACAACTAAACAACAATGAAGACATATTATCATTTGCTGGTAGCAGAGAAAGAACCAGTTGATTGAGAGAGAATGAGAGTTAGAAAGAAATGGGGGGTGATAACAGGGATAATCTGTTGGAGAAGATGGGAAAAATTATGCACATTGCTATTAATGTATACAATGGTCTCTTGGTTATACTCATTTCATTCTTTGTGTTTTAAGCAAGCCAAACCTTGTTTTTCTAAGATCATTAAGCTTATCCTTTCTTATAGCACAGCAGTATTCCATCATAATCATATACCACAACTTCTTTAGACATTCCCCAATTGACAAGCATTCCCATAATTTCCAGTTCTTTGCTATCACAAAGGGAGCTGCTGTAAATATTTTAGAACATATAAGTTCCTTTCCTTTTTGCCATAATCATCGCTGGAAATAGACCTAGTAGTGGTATTGCTAGGTAGAGGGTATAGGCAGTTTAATAATTTGGGGTATAATTCCAGATTACTCTCCTAAGTGGTTGGATAAGTTCCACAACAGTGAGAGAAATCGTTCTTCTATGTTAGTGTCAATGAAGTTTGAAATAGAGTATAAAATATCACCACATTCTGAGATCATGAGGCTTTTAGCAACTGGGTTAAGTTTTTGCCAGGGTGTTCCAAGTACATCATTCAGGTGAATAAGAGAAAGGAATGTACTATTTTCAAAAGAAATTGACTAAATAACACACGTGAATGACTAACTTTACTTGTCCTTGGATCCTGGAATTTCAGTAAATGCACCTGGAAAATAACAAATTGCCATTTGCCAAGTTTTGTTTTTGGTTTGGGTTTTTTTTTTTGCCCATTTTTAGAAATGGACTTAAAATGCATACTGTGTCTTTAGAAGGTGCTGCAATGCCCGTGCAGAGCCTGGAACCTTCCACAGATTATGCAAACGTGAGACAACACAGATGACTGCCAAGATAATACTTAAGGGTTGGAAAGGGTATTTTGCTGTCTTTTTCACTTTGGGTGGAACAGGAAGCAGAGATTTCCTGCTCTAAGGTTTGTAGTTCCCTTATTGGGGGGAGGGGGGAGGAGGCAGGAGGGGAAAGCTAAAATCCAGAAAAATGCTAATAAATTAGCAGGCTATTTATTTCAATAAATTCAATGGAGTGATGACCCAACTTGGAGGTTATTCACATGAGGGAAGTTCTCCCCAAAATCACAAAAAAGCAAAATGTTCTCTATAATGAGATCTTGAGAGTTCACAACCCCAAAGTAACCTCTCAAGAGGAGGTCAAGATTAATATCAAAACTAATTAAGTCACTTATGATAGAATCAGTGCATCATTTTTTGAAGATGAGTGGATTACAATGGAATCTACATGCAATTAAACCCATGAATATGATGGTGCTGGACAAGGGGTAGAGATGGTGTAGAGAGAAATTTTCCATCTTATAAAACATTTTGTTTGTTTTAGCAGCAATTAAAAATCAGCAATGACTTAGGCGTATACTCTATCCAAAGGGTAAAACATGAGTCAAGTATGTAGAAGTGATTTTTTTAAATCTAGGTTTTCTTGAACCTTTAAAGAAATACTGAGAATGTTTCTCTCTCTCATCTTATGGTATATAAAATTATGCACCATATTTACAAAGTAGGACCATAGCTATAGAGCTGGAAAAAGATAAGCATTAGAGATTATTTGTATAGCTTCTTTTTTTATTTACAGATAAGTAAATTGAGGCATAAAAAAGTTTATGTGACTCAAGACATAGTATGTTGAAGAAAGTACTTTAAGTCAAAAGATTTACAAAGTATAAGAAGACAGAAGCTATCACATTCACATACATATGTATATGTGTATATATGTATGTGTGTATACATATGTATACATATATATTTATAACAACTTACCTGAAAAAAAATAATTAAAAGAGATCATTGTAGCTTCACTAGTTTCCCTGAAAATCCTGATTTCAATCCAAGGCAACATACATTCATTTAGCATTTACTTACATAACATTTACTATGTGGCAGGGACTGTGCTAAGCACCGGAAACAAAAAAACAAGTCAAAAAAATTGAAAACAAATATATGGTACCTGTTTTCAAGAAATTCAGTCTAATACAAGAGATAACATGGAAACAACTATGTTCAAAAAAGAGGTTATCTTGTAGATGGTGAGACTTTAACTGAGACTCAAAGGAAGGCTAAGAACAGGCATGGAGCACAACCAGGGTAGTGATGGTGATAAGAAGTCAAACAAACAAAAAACCTGGGATTGAGAAATATAGTATTTGTGACGGGAATATAAAGAAGGTTGATGTGAATCTGGAGGATATATTGAGGAAAGAAGGTAGTAAAGTAAGAATGCTGGAAAGGAAGACACCAAGTTATGAAGGGCATTAAAAGCCATTAGATTTTATATTTTATTTTGAAAGTAATTGGGCAATTGGTGGGGCATTTTGTTTTTGTTTTAAATGGAAGGGGATGATGTGGTCAGACTTTTGCTTTAGGCAGATTGCTTTGACAAAGAGGGGAAGATAGATTGGACTGGGTAGAGAGGAGGCCAGAAGATCAACAACAAAAGGTTTGGTAATTGTTCACTTATGAGGTGATATGTGCCTGCACTCAAGAGATTGCAGTGTCAGAGGAGAAAAGATAACATATCTGAGAGAAATTATGAAGTTAGAAATGACAGGACTTGGCAGCAGACGGGATATAGGAAGTGAAAGAGACTAAGCCTGGGGGGCTGGGCAAATCATGGTACCTTTGATAATAAGAGAGAAGTCCAGAAGGGTTATGGGTCTGAGGACAAAAGATAATTAGTTCAGTTTGGGATTTCTTGAGTTTAAAATATCTGTGGTATAGCTAGTTCCAGGTAACGTAACAGGCAGAGATGTGAGACTGGAGGTCAGAGTAAGAAAAATAGATCTGAGAACCATCTCCAGAGGAATGATAATTGAATCTCCTCATTTCTCACCTGGTAGCACTACTTTGAGACTTCTATAAGTGACTTTTCACTGCCGGGAAGTTTATTATCAGAATCATTATCGGCTCATCATCCTATAAGATTTCATCAGCCTTGTGCATCACATCGCCACTCTCAGCTTCTCTGATTTGGAGAGTAAGCCCATAAACTCCATTTAAGAAGAAGGCTAAACTCGTTTCTCACCTGGTTGCACTACTTTGGCATTTCTCTCTACCATACCCCCAAGACATACATACAAAAAGAAAAAGTTCAAGTAGAAAAAAACACAGTAAGGAATACACTAGACCTGGCAGCTATTTCTAAAAACAAGAAAAGTCCTTGGAATATAATAGTACAAAAGGCATTTGCCTTTTAGAGGCTTACAACTTATAGTCTTATAACTTAGCCTGTAAAGTAGAATATAATCCTATTGGTTAAAAAAGAAATAGTTCTTTAATGATGAAAAGATGAGAGTTAAATAGGAACTTTTAATTACAAACACATGAATTCAGATAAGCTTGGAAAGATAGACATAGTGGGTAATTAGAAGACATTTTATGACAAGATAGTGTTAATGTTCTAGGAAGAAGACAAGAAAGACGTATCCCATCAGAAACACAGTATATTCAAAGTATATTGAGATTTAAGTAAGAGAAGGAAAAAATTTTCAGAAGTATGTGAATTAGTTTTGTTCTGAGTGTTTGAAGAGGGGAAAGAAAAGGCAGGGTAAAGCAAATATATGGGTGTAGAAGTGAAGAATAAAAGAGGTAGGACTTGTTATTTCTCATAACTAAGGTGTGTGAGAAAAGTATACAATCATGGACAAAGAGTGGGAATCAGATGACTCTTCCATATAAAGTGGACAAAGGAGGGTTGAATACACACATGTATAGAACTGCATCACATTCAATTGACAAATAAATGAAGATAGGATTAAGAAGTAGTTAAGAGGGACAATGATTCCAGGAAGGGAATAGTCATAAGAAAAACAAACTTCCTGGTCCTGAAATATGAGGGGGAGGGTAGTTATGGGGTGTGATGAAAGGAAAGAATTAAAATGAAAGTCAGTACTTTAGGTCCTCTTAAACACAACTGGGGAGTGTGGGAACAAATTGTGGTATATAAATGTAATGCAATAACATTTTTAAAAGAAAGTGAAGCGTACAGATGAATGGAATTCTGGATAACATAAACTGAGACAGAGGAATGTGAGCAAAACCAAGAGAATTATTTCACCTGCTCGGAGTCATTACCCTAAAAATGGTTCAACTTGATAATATGACTGGGTGCTTTATGATAAGATTGTGCTAATGTTCTAGGTGGAGGACAAGAAAGATGTATCCCATTGTGCTATCTTATCTGCCGTATTTGATGACCACTTGGGGTGTGGTGATAAGATCTTTCTCCACTACCATATTATCTATATATCTGATCTTCTGGACAACTTACATCCTACAGTGTTGGGTCAGGACTATGTTTCTTCTGGTTAGGAGAAGGAAACCTAATCTGCAGTGGGATATAATCTCAGTCTTGAGAGACAACTTAGATCATGGTGCAATTGTCCTTTATCCTTCTGGGCCTCTTGTTCTGTCCATTTTATGGTGATGAGAGCAACTAAGTAATCCACCCCAGGAATGTTACTTATGGCTTGAACTTTGGCTGAGAACTTGAACAAATATCCAATAAAGCTCTCATTCATACAAAGAAAAAAAAGACAGCAAAATTATAAAGAAAACTCCAGAAGAATTAAGACCTCTGATGACTGCAAAGACAAATCACGTCCACATAGAGGACCTGTAATGAAGGATATTATTAAAATCCTGATAGATAGACATAAGATGCAGCGACATACATATTTGGACATGATCCCTGTGTAGATTCATTTGGCTTGACCATTCATATTTGTTACAAGGTTACATGCTTGTAACTCTCTCTCTCTCTCTCTCTCTCAGAGGGGGGAGGTATTTTTGCAAGGATGGCACCAAAAATAAGTCATTTTTTTTTCAAATTCAGAGAAGTAAACAAAAAGAAGTTCAGAAAGAAGCATAGAAAACTGGGGCAATTTTAAAAAGTAACACATAAGATGTATTATATACTCTGAAAAATCAAGTGGTAAAAAATGGAGAAAATTTCAAATAGAATTCTCTTATTATGTGATTTACCATACATATGGGCATCTTATGTGTGTGTGTGTGTGTGTGTGTGTGTGTATGTGTGTGTGTGTGTGCGTTTTTAAGCTCAGAAAAAAATTTTCAAAAAAAGAGATGAAAATGATGAATGTAGGGAAATAAGAAAATACAGGTGAATTGATGGAAAGATAAATAAACAGAAGCAGAATATACATATATATATATATGTAAAATGACCAAAACAGTGTAAATTTTTTAAAAACAACTATAGTAAATCAATCAGAACTGAATGCTATGAACTTATGACCAATCTTGGCTTTAATGAGATAAGAATGTACTTTTGTTTTTTTAATTTTTTTTTTTTTTTTGTGCAAAGGTAGAGATATAACGTTGAATTCCATCAAAGGGTTAGTTTGGCTGAAATTTTGTATTGTCATAACTAACAAATAAATGAAAAGAAAGATTACTTGCTTACTAGGTATCAATAACTTACTGTTATATGTTTTATAGCTTGTTGAGTTTTCTTAATTCTTTTCATATGTTCTCATTTGATCCTCACAACAACCTTATGAGGTCAATGTTATCATAATCCTCACTCTGTAGGTAAGAAAACTGAAGAACACAAAGGTTGACTTCCCCAGGGTCACACAGCTACTGTTGCTGTTCAGCCTTCATTTTGGAAGAAGACCAATGATATCATGGGTGATGGCCTGACTTATTTGTGAATTTTATTTAAGCAAGGTAGAGTTGCGCAATCATCAGCCTCACTTTCTTCTTGAGTCATCAAAGATGTGTCTGAGTCAGGATTTGAACTCAAATTTTCCTGACTCCAAGTCCAACATGCAACACAGTCTAAAATATGCTACCAGACAGTCTAGGGAAAAGGGAGAGAGATATGGTAGGAAATGTGTGCAATGTAAAATCAAATGATAAATATTCACATATAAATATTTTAATAAAGATATTGATATCTCTCTAGAGCTATAGATGCAATATAGATCTATATAGATGGATAGAGATAAAGATAGATAGACGCATAGATATAGAAACAGAGTGTATGGGTCATTTAACTCTCGTTTCAGAAAGAAAAATTTGAAAAAAAAACTCAAACTTGAAATTAATTCAAGATCCCTTTCCCAAAAAACATCAATCTCTCTTACTAACTGAAGAGACCTTTGAGTGAAGGTTATTAGGTCATAGCCTTGTGACTTCCTGTTTGCAAAGACTGAGAGTTGAATCTAATTAGACTCAGGAGGAAAGGTTGTCCAGGGAATATATTTGGAAATATGTGAAATGCACTGAGGATGCAAAGGTAAGTTAAAAAGACTTGGTAATGTTGGGCCACGTGCTATCTGTGTTTGTCTACCTCAGCATTACAGGATACATGAAAACCAAACGAAGTAGCTGCATTGCAGGATGATTTGTGCTACGTGCCTCAAGCATGCATGAGATCATCTTTCCATAGGTAACATTACCACATGCATTGTGCAAAATAAACAAAACTGTCCAACAACATTAGAGTGCATTCAGAGAACAGAGGGAACATACGTGAGAGCATTGGCCTCAGTATAATGTTTACTTTCTGTTGTGATGTTTATAATTTGGAGGCATTTACCGGCATTGGATATTAAAGGTACCCTTGATTCAAGTGTATAGGGCCCAGAAAGTGTTTTGCATTTGCATCAGTCATCCCATTAAATATCCCAATTTTCAAATTCCTATTTACCTCTCAGAGACACAGGATCCTGTTGAGGATGATTAGGGGTTAGAGAGGAGAGAGGGTAAAAGGCAGAATATTAGGTACAGGAGGAAGGTAAACCTGGCTGGGAATCCAATTGTATTATAATCCTAGCTCTATCACCAACAAGCAAACATATCCCCTCTCAGATCATTGAGTTCATTTGTAAAATAAAAGCTCTAAACTAGATAGTCCTGGAGAACCTTACCACCTTTTAAATCCTTTATGTTTTCTAAGAGTTCGAATACCTCCAAGTTCCATTTAACTCCAATAGGTTTCAAAGCTTCCAAGGTCTCCAAGATGATTAAAACCTTTGGGAACTTCTCTGGGGAGAAGGAAATGGGAGAGTTTTGGTTTTTTATCCCAAGCATCTAGGAAAGAACTATCAAAGAAGTAGAGACTTAATCAATGTTTATTGAACTGAATTGAATTCCCATACCATATCACTATGTATGTTAGGTGATTGTGCTTCCTATTGCTAGCTCCAAATCTACACTTTTTATTCACTTCACACTTATGTATTATGTATGTATATATGTATGTATATGTGCATATGTATGTGACTATGTTTGTTTAAGGGAGATAAAGTTGTTTGCCTTTATGGAACTTATGTTGAAAAAGGAAAACACTGAGCCATCTTAAAATGAATTTCCTAAGTTATTTCCTAAGGTGATGGAAAATGGAATGGAAAATACATGATGAACTTTTTAATTTTGTCATGCCTTATGAGAGAAGGCATTCTATTTCTATTTGTAAACTATGGGGTATTTTAATATCCCAATTCCTAAAGTGGTACTATATTCATTTAATTTGCTTTGGCCTATACAAATTGAATTAAAAAAAAAAAACCTGAACCTACTTCCATCATACTGATGAGAGCTGGAGAGACAGAGGTACAGGAACTCCAAGACTAGAATTCTCAGTGTGAGCCATCTGGAAAAGAATTCACGAACTCAAGCCTTGTTGAGGTCAAGGTAAAGATTTATTATACTTTTCAGTAGGCAAGAGTTCTTAGGGAACCTGAAACCTTGGAAGGGTACAGGTAAAGTTTATATAGGATATTCTTTAGTAAAACATGTGCCAAATATGTTAACCAGGTGATTCAGGTCAGGATTAGAGAGTGATTAAGGAGTGGTTAGTTCTTAAAGGAATATGCACATTATCTGGGTATTTTACCCAGAGTTCATCAGGAAATAACCCAAAGAGGGGCTACATGGAGGTGTGGTTTTAGACCTGAAACATCTCTAAGTCAACTAACTGTCAGGACTAACTAAGGAATACCAGACTGCTCTCATCCATGTCTTGTTAGACAAGATAAATTAAGAGAGTATATGTATGTCCAAGTCTAGGATACATATGACTAGTCAGTGAGTAGTAAATGTTGTTATGACACAGTATACAGTCAGTTCAACCAGTACACAGTTGGTTCAAACTAATAAATTCTAGAGATGCAGATGGTTACTGTAGCAGGAAGGGAGATAACAGTTGTTGCTGGGGTAGTTGTCCTTAGGTTGGGGAGAAACTACCTGGGATAGTGTTTTGAGGCTAGAAGAAATGTGATTTTTAAAGAGAAATGCAATTTTTAGGATTCGGGTCCAAGCACATGCACCCAAGTACCCCATGAATACCAGGTATTAAAGTGCACTCTTTATTCCTAGGATATTTGACAATTTTTTTTGAACTTTTAATGGCTAGTGGATATTATATCATTCTCTTTAATCCTGTTAATTCTAAATGGATTCAATTATATACAGGCACTATTAAAGTTTACTTTCACATTGTCCATGAATCAAGGGTTTAATTGAATAGCATAAATACTACATTGTAATGTTGAGTCTGCTTTCTTTTGTAGACTCTTTCACAAACTTAAAAATCACTTTAGCATTTTTCATTTGCATGCAAATGATTAATATGTTAATTTCAAATGAGTCATCTAGTTGTAAGTCATTGCAGGAAAATAATGAAAATGCGTTTCTTTCCAAATATTTTATAATTCAAGCAGAATTCACACACACATACATACATATATACACACACATACATATATGAAGTTAATAGCATATCAATCTTTGCTCACTCCCCCTCAATTAGTTCTAATCAATGAAATAATATTGTCCTTTCATAGGTCAGCTTTATTGGTAATTGTATATTAGTAGCTGACCTAAGGGTCAGAGTTATTTCATCTGACCTATTTTTGTAGATTTTAGAGCTTTAAAAGGGTATTTAATATATATAATGTTATTCTGGGACACTTTGCCATTTCCCTTGGGGATTCATCAGTGCTATGCAAACCAATTTGTACTAAACATACAAGGATATTATCAATGAATCCAGACTATTTCACAGCCTACTTTGGCTTTGCTGATTCTGTTCTGAGAAGAAGCAGCCAGTGTTAAAATCATAAAAAAAGAGGAGCTCTGGGAAGAAGTGCACTGTGATTCTTAACACTCCAGAGTGGTTAGGCTACACTGGTGGTTTTATTCTGAGCAATAAGTAGGGAGTTCAAAACTTTTACAAAATACATTACTCTAGGATAAGCAGACCCCAACTATCTTTGAATTATACCAAGCAGGAGTAAGCAACATACATATGAACATTTTCACTTTGGAGAATTCCTTTGGAGCTACAGTAGTGGCTTTATCAACCTTATTGACTGTTTTTGTCTATATGCCCTCCTCCTCAATTTAGAGGAAGGCATTGAGTTTTACTAACTATATCAAGCATGATTAACTCTTTCAATCAATCAATAAACATTTATTAAGTGCCTACTAGATTCTAGGAACTATGTTAAGTATGACCATACAAAAAGAATCAAGAGTCCCTGACTTCAAGGACTTTAACTTCTAATGCTGAGACAACAGTGCAAACAAATATATGCAAACCAATCTATGTACAGGATAAATAGGAAATAATTAACAAAAAGAAGACACTAGAATTGAGTGGGGTTAGAGAAGGCTTCCAGTACCAAAAGGAATTTTAGCTAGGACTTAAAAGAAACTAGAGAAGTCAATAGTTAAAATTTCAGAAGAAATGTTAGGACATAAAAAGTTGTCCTCCATAACATATGCTTAATATTGGAAGCAGAACTATCCCATTTCAATTTGCTTAGGCGTGGATATTCAGTACCATTTCCACAAGAGGAAAGAAGCAGCAACCTAGAACAGTGGATGCAGAACAGGAATCAAGTGAAACAGACTTGGGTTCAGATTGTCCCTTTATACTTTTATAGTATAGTTGACATGACAAGAACTATCAAGATTTACTCATTTTCTCCAAGTTATTTCAACTATCTACTCTCCCAATCTCCATCCACTTTCCCCTCCCCCCAAAAAAGAAAACAATATTCTAAATATAGGATAATTATTGCTTAGCAGATAGGAGGAGGAAGAAAAAAGCAAAAAACAAAACAAAACAAAACAAAAACAACTATAAAGTTCTGATGAATTAATGGAGAGGTTCTCTGCTCTTTGGTGCACTCACTCCTTCATCAGTGGCAGGGGCACAAAAGTAAGCTTTCAGACTTGTGCAGAGGCCTGTGTTCTTTCCCCTGATGCTTCAGAGACTCTGCTAGAACATCCCCACCCTGAAAGAAAGAAAACAACTGACTCTATCTAGTAATACGAATTTGAAGTAGATAGAAGGCAAACAGCCTAAGAAAACTGATGAATTTTAACTGGAAATTGACACTAAGAAAGGGATCTTTTCCAAGGTTGCAAAGACTCCTGTAATTCACTCAACCTGCAAAAAGAAAAAAAAAAAAGATTAATTTTTTTCCCAGTAAAGTGTATGGAAGGAGGAAAAACAGAGAAGTAGAATGAGGTATTATGACAGGTAGCTTTTTTTAATACCTAAAAGGAAAGGTAATGAAGTATTGATGATGCACTGTCACTCCAGAAAAAGAAATCATAGTTTTCCCCACATTGAAGAAACAAATTTACAACTGAGTCTATGGGAGAAGGGTTAAATAATAGAAATTAAGAAAGTCTAGAAAATAAGGACTAATGAACTTAAAAATGATTGAAATACAGGGGAATTGAAATTATAATAGAAAGAAAATACAAAAAAATTGAAATGCAGAGGAAAGTGAACTATTTTCTGATGGAATGTAGAATCCTATGTCCTCCTAAGAGAGGATGAGGCAACAAAATAAGTACGGATTCATTAAATTCACAAAAGAAAAAATTAGGAATAAATTTAGGTCATCATTTAGAGCATTAATTAATTTTTAATATATTACTTAGTAGATTTAAAAATTCAAAATAGTTATGTGACCAATAAAAACTTGGTAAATTTCTCCATTTACCTTTAACTCTCTAATCCCTCCCCCCAAAAAAGAATTATGTGCCAATAATTAAACCTGACTTTATAGCACAAGGAGAAAAGAATTTCTATAGTAGTTGTAGCAGTATAGACAGCACTTTGAGGTTTGTAAAGTACTACACATAGATTATCTCATTCAGTGCTCACAATCTACTTGGGAAGTAGATGCTATTATTATTTTACAAATGGAGGAAACTGAGTGAGGGAGGTTATATTCTTACCCAGGATCACACAAATGAATAGTGCCTGAGGCAGGATATGATCTCTCTTAAAATCTACAACTCTATCCACCTTGCCACCTAGCTCCTCAAACAAAGCAAAATTATTGTGAATTCAGAATGAAAACCATGAATTATTAAAATGAACACTCAGCCCCCCACACCCCACACACACACCAGCCTCTACTCACTTGACCTGCTCATGAACTTGTGTTTGGCACTCATCTTGGGATACCCCCTACTGCAAAGATTCTGTTGTGATAACCCACATTCTACCTTCCCCTATCGTTGCACAAATAGCAGGCATTGATTTGACCAAACACATTAGGAGTATTGGGAGGGTTGAAAACTTGTTGAATTCTGATTAGAGTCAAGTCCTAATTTAAGGATTTCAAAGCTGCTGAGATTATGCTCAGAACATCCTCACCATCCTGAAAAAAATGCAGGATTCTGATTTAGTCTGACCATGAGAGGCAAAGGAGACGTCCAAGGCAGAAGCGCATGGGTGCTATCATTTACCGTTGATAGGCCTGATGGAAGAAGGAACTGAAAGTCATCAAGAGCAAGTCAGAATACCCCTGAGGGTATTTATGTCATTGTGGTCTATTTGAAATCCCGCAATTTGCCCAAGTATATGCAACTTTATAACCCAACCTCACAGGTATATATGCATCAGCAATGGGGGAAGAGATAGAAAATGAGTTATATTGGAATATTAATGCAAGGGATCTTTGCAGCATGATCAGGTCACCTAACATGGAGACTCACTGAGGAGGATTGTTCTGGGCAATCATCTGTGTAGATTTTCTTTGTCTCCTACCACATTAGTAGATGTATTCTCCTTTGACTGCATGGATGGAAAAGATTTAATTTTCTTTGCTGATACATCCAAAGAGCAAAGGTCACAATTCACTTACAGAGTGGGCACTATGAATAGAACTAGTTAATAGGGCAGGACTTTCTTCTCCTGTTGCCTCTTCTACTCTGGCTCCAAGAAATTGGCTAAGATGTTTGTCTTGTATGTTCTGTGCTGTTTGTCCTTTTCATTTATAGGTACCAGGCAATCATCTTCACCATATCTGAGAGTTCCAGCTGTAGCAATCTTCAAGTCAGTACTCCAGACAAGATGCTGCGACCAGTAATAGGAAAGCCTCAAGAAACCAGGGTACCTGATACTCAAGCCTAAGGCAGAGGTATTGAATTTGGAACATAAGACTGTGTCCTATGGGATTTGAGGTAAGCTATGAACCTAATTTCCTTCTTCTTCTCAGTGATGGAGGTGGTATGAAAGGGAGTCAGTTTCTATATTTATGATTATACCTTTCAAAATAAGTATTTGTTTGTAAAAGCTAATCCAGTTTGTTGAATGGTTAAATAGAATTGTAATGCAGGGATAATATTTGGACAAATCATCAATATGGACTGGAGTCATTTCCAGAGAGCCTAGACACCTGCAATGCTCTTTAAGAGCACCAGATATTCCTGGGGGAGGGGCAAAATGTAAGCGATCTGGGGCCAAGGTAGTCAGTGTTACACTAAAAAAAAAAAACTGAAAAGAGGAAAACTCTCAGTAAAACCACAGTGCAAACAGAAAAATCAACAGAATCTCAAAACCAGAAGGAAGGTGAATATTTTCAAAGACAATATAAATATCTTACTAAAACTATACTTAAAAAAGTGAACCTAATGAAATACAAAGTCCTGGGAATTCCTTTTTGGAAAATTTAATTTATTTCTTTTTTGTTACATTTTAAGTTCCAAACTGTCTCCCTCTATTCTTTCCTACTCCACACTACAGAAGGTCCCTATTTCACACACACACACACACACACACACACACACACACACACACACAAAACCATACTATGTATACTTCTATTTATCAATTCTTGTTTTTTGGAGGTGGATATCATCATCCTTCAGAGGTTATTTGTAATTGATTAGTCTATTTCTAACATTCAGAATAGCTTTGTTGCTCACAGTTATTATCCAAACAGTATTACCGTTACTTTATACAACATTCTCTTAGTTTTGCTCATTTTACTCTTCATTATTTCATGCAAATGTTTCCATGATTTTTCTAAAATCAATCTGTTCGTCATTTCTTACATCATAGTAGTATCCCATCATAATCATAAACCACAATTTGTTTATCCATTCTGCAGTTGATAGGCATCTCCTCAATTTTCAGTTCTTTAACACCACAAATAGAGCCGCTATAAATATTTTAGAACATACAGGTCCTTTTCTTTTTCCCCTGATCACCTTGGGAAACAAGGTACTCCAGACCTTGGATATTGCTGGCTCAAAGGGTTTTTAGAACTCTTAGTTTTAGAATTCTTTGGGTATAATTCCAAAATTATGGTTGGAATTATGGTTTGGGCTCTCAAAAATGGTTGGATCCATTCATAGTTCCACCAAGAGTACATTAGTGTCACAATTTTTCTATATCCCCTCCAAACTTTGTCATTTTCCCTTTTCTTTGTTTTAGCCAATCTGATAGATATGAAATGACAACTCAAAGTTGTTTATATTTGCATTTCCCTAGTCAATGATAATTTGAAACATTTTTCAGATAAATGAATGTATGTGTATATTCTTTGAATCGTTCTTTCAAAAACTACCTGTTCATATCTTTTGACCATTTATCAAATGGGGAATAACTCATATTATTAATAATTGGGCAAAGTTTTCTACATTTGAGATCTGAGATCATTATCTGAAAAACTGTCTATATTTTTTCTCAACGTTCTGTTTCCTTTCTCGTCTTGGCTATATTGGTTTTGTGTACACAAAAACTTTTGTTTAATTTAATGTAACCAAATTTATCCATTTTATATTTTGAAATATTCTCTGGGGTGGGGTGGGGCAGAGTCAAGATGGTGGAGGACTTCCCTGAGCTCTCCCCCAAAGTCCTTCAAATACCTGTAAAAAAATGACTTTAAACAATTTCTAGAGCTACGTTACCCACAAAATGACAGAGTAAAACAAATCCCCTACCCACGACAACCTGGACAGTCAACTTGAAGGATCTATCACACCCTGCAGGGAGTGGAGAGCAGTCTGTCATGGGCTGAGCCTGCACAGACAGGCCAGAGCAGGTTTCAGGGACTGGATCATTGGCAATTATGGCATTTTCTGGACTTCTCAACTCACAAACACCAAAAAGGTCAGTGGAAAAACTCTGTGGGACCTGGTTGAAAGAGGAGCCCACATCTGGCTAGGTCCAGCCCCAACCCTGGGGTGTGTGTGTGGGGCTGAAGGAAGGGGTTGAGAAGGTGGGGGGTGGGGTGGTGGCAGCATCAGAAGAGGCAGCAGAAGCTGCTTAAAGAGCTCTGGGCCCACAAATGGTGGAGGACTGAACACCTGATACAAAATCCCTGGTAAATGTTGTAAGATACTGGTCTATACACAATTTCTGTCAAGCTGCTTTCTACCTTTACCATTAAAGCAAAACAAAACACAACAGAAACAAATTGTGAATTCTTATCCTTGAAATGTAAATCTTTACATTTGTCAAACACAAAGTTATTAATAATTATTTACTGCTGTGTATTACATGTCTACTCTCTTCCACTGATCCACTTCTTAATTTCTCAGACACTATCAAATAATTTTGATAGCTACCACCTTACAATACAGCTTAAGATCTGGCACTGCTAAATCTCCTTTTTTTCACACTTTTTTTAAATTAAATCCTTTTATATTCTTGATCTTTTGTCTTCCAACTGATTTTAGTTATTATATTTTTAGCTCAATAAAATATCTTTTAACAATTTATTTGGGATGGCATTGGACAAAGATTAGTTTAGGTAGAATTGTCATTTTATCTGGAAAATTAATATTATGAAATGAAATGCTAGAAAAGGTGGCCTAGCCATTCGAAATCTTAAATTGCATTATAAAGCAGCAATCATCAAAATTACTTGGTACTGGCAAAGAAACAGTGTGATGGGTCAGTGGAACAGTTTAGGTACACGAGACATGATGATCAATAACTATAATAATCTCCTGTTTGATAAAACTCAAAAGACTCCAGCTTCTGAGATAAGAATTCACTATTTGACAAAAACTGCTGGGAAAACTGGAAAATAATATGGCAGAAACCAGGTACAGACCAACATCCTACACACCATACCAATAAATAAAGTCAAAATGGGTACACAATTTAGATATAAGCAAACTAGGAGAGCAAAGAGTAGTTTACCTGTTAGATTTATGGGGGATGGAAGAATTTATGATCAAACAAGAGATGAAGAACATTATGAAATGCAAAATGGATAACCTTGATTGAATGAAATTGAAAAAGTTTTTATGCAAACAAAGCCAATGGAACCAAGATTAGGAGGGAAACAGAATACTGGGTAAGAATTTTCATAATCAGTGTCTGATAAGGCCTCATTTCTAAAATATATAGAGAATTTAGTTAAATTTATAAGAAGACAAATCATTCCTCAATTGATAAATGTTCAAATGATATGAAGAAACAGTTTTCAGAGGAAGAAATTAAAGCTCTCTAATAGTCATATAAAAATGTTCTAAATCACTATTGATTAGGGAAACACAAATCAGAACAGCTCTGAGGTACCACATCATATCAGATTGGCTAATGTGACAAACCAGGAAAATGGAACACTAATGAATTGTTGGTGGAATTGTGAACGGATCTAACCATTCTGGAGAGCAATTTGAAACTATGCTCAAAGGGCTGTAACGCTGGACATACCTTTTGACCCAGAAATACCACTTCTAGGTCTGTATCCCAAAGAGATCATACAAATGGGGAAAAGACCTACATTTACAAAAATATTTATAGCAGGTCTTTGGGAGGCAAAAAATTGGAAATGGAGAGGATGCTTATCAGTTGGGGAATGGCTGAATAAGTTGTATTATATGAATGTAATGGAATATTTTTAAAAATGATAAGCAGTCAGACTTCAGAAAAAAAA
>JAQQSK010000523.1:0-17638 GCA_028658325.1 Potorous gilbertii
TCTATTCTCTGACTCAGAGCAAGTCCCTTTCCCTCTCTGAGTTTCCTCATCTATGAAATAAGGCAAGTATCTTATAAAAGTAACTTGTTCTGTATAGTCCTTACCTCACAACAATCCTATAGGGTAGATTTGGCAAGTATATTCATTCTCACAGATTGGGTGCCAGAGGTCAACTCCTAACGAGTTCTAGGGCTTTACTCTTAAAAGTGTAGGTCATGGGCCCCTACCAGTGTGTTTCCCGTTAAGAGTTTACCAGTAATTACCATCAGCTCAAAGCAAAGGCATCTATTTAAGATTGTATAATAAGAATAGTAGCTACAAAACATTTTCCCATGAAACTTGGAGCGCACCCATCCACAAATATGCATTGTATACAAGGGAAGAGTGCAATGTTAGCAGCATATATACATAATGAACATATGTGACCAAGGCAGTTGAAAGCTGGTATTACACATCCTAGAGTTCTTTTCTTTCTTGTACAATGCACTATCTCTATTGAGTGGATTGCTCATCTGGATTCCCAGGTTTCTCTCTGCAACTCAGCTCTTAATTGATAGGGCCAGTTCTCTCTTGAATCCAGACTCAGATTTCCACTTTCCCACCAGAGTAGGAAATTACACTCATTAAAGCTACTTCTGACCTCAAGCAATTGCTTCTCTGCATCAGTGTCTGCTTGGAAATTGCACTTCTTTTGCTACCATACCTTGAATTCTACCAAACTGACTCCGTCTGACCACTAAATGGGGTGTCTCCCTCCAGCTGAGTAGTTCTACTACTAGATTCCATGACTGATGGAAGGGAGAAAGAGAAGATAGAAATTCTGTTACTCAATGCTCTTTTAGGTGTCTGCTTCTCCTTCTACTGTGGACTCCTAACTTGGATTGCATCAGACTCATAAGGTTCTCTCAAGGTTAGAAACATTCATGTCAGAATTATATATTGCCTGTACTTAGAAAAAGAACACAAAACAGAAGAGCCTAAGACCCTTCAGGCTCACCAAAGCAACATGGGCTTTAACTCCCAAGTGTTTCAAGTTAGAGATTTCTGCTTACAGAAGTGACCCACTACTTTGCCCTTCATGGAAATCCCAAAGAGGGAGAACTATCAGCCACACATTGAGCCAAAAGAATGAAGGCAAATGGCAATCGTTACCTTCTTTTAAGACCTGCTGTATCAGTGAGTCTTTCTGCTCAATAGCCAATAAGATGGCTTTCTTATCTTAAAAAGGAAGTCCTTGAGTGTTAAGTCGCACCTGTCTGTAGAAGATGCCGGGGGGAACTCAGTACATACTTTCTGAGAAAATTCTTGCAGGCAAAATACCACTTATGCTCCATAGGGTTCAACCCCTTACTAGATCCTTCTTCCAGTAAAGTGTTTAAAATTGGAGCACCATTCACACATTTGTCTATATCCCCAATTCTGCAATGTTCCCGAGGGAATGGGAAGACTTAAGCATTTTCCTTTCAAGTGCCTCACCTGGTTCCTTGCACAAAAGTCTTGCAAAGGCCACATAGGCACAGTTCCTGGTGGCCTCCTAAATGTCCTGTGAAGATTCCCAAGCAATCTATTCAGGGTAGCTCTTAACTTGATGTCCAAATTAACAGTTTTCAGAGAGAGTCCAGATATAGATATGTGAGAGACCTGGAGATTACAACAGCCTCCAAGTGCAAAATTATATAAATTTTACTTACATCATTTCACAAAGCTTGTATATTATCCTCATTTTAAAGATAAGGAAAATCAAGAATCAGAGAAATTAAGTCACTTGTTCAAAAGGTCCTGCAGGTTGTGTCAGGAGTGGAATTTGAATGGAGGGTTCTTGTGGCTCCTGCTCTGGCACTCTTTACACTGTAACATGCTGTCTTTCAACATGCTTAGACCACAGCTGAGGTCCCTTCTGGCTCTAAAGTCTGATGTTATGCTACATCTCAGAAGAAACCGACACAATCAACAATGGGCTTAGAACTCAATGATCATGACTTCCTCATGAACAGAGGCATCTCTAGCAAGGTGATCTCAAGGGAAACACTTATAAGGACACATGCATGTGAGCAAACACGCTCACAGAAGTCCTCACTGAGCATCACAAAATGCTTCTCCCCAAAAAAGCAGAAGCCCCATAATGAAAGAAATTTAACTAGAAGGAAATGGACTTCTAGGGGAGAATCTTTCACTAACATAAGGTATCTTGAAAGAGAATAATGCCAAGAGAATATCACATGTCCATAGAGCACATAAGGCTTATCATTTAGAGAAAAGCCTTCCAAGTCCATTTTTCCTCTTAGAGTTAGCCTTCCAGTAGAAAAAATGTAGCCTATCAGTTAGTTGGTCAATAAACATTTATTAAGTATGCCTACTGTGTTCCAGGCACTGTGCTGAGCTACCATTATCAGGACTTTTCTTGTAGGCCCTCCTAGTCAGACCATGAATAGGGTTTTGATACTACTATTTTTAGTGTCTTAGAAAAGAAGTTTCTCTTCCGCTGAGAACCACTTTGTTCTTTTGCTTTGCTTATTGTCAGTGTGTATTTATTTTTTACAGCAAGGTAAGGTATAAAAAGAATCCTAGTAAACAGAAGAGATATTTTTGTGAATTAAATAGCATAGAACCAATATTAGAATTCATGTCACATCCAATTACATCCCTAACATGTGTCCCCATTTGCTTTTCCATGTGTTGGTTCATCACACAATACTAATTAGGTCACTTCAGATGCACCATAATTGACCATGGCACTTCTGCAGGTTTACATTTTCACACACAAAAATGGAAAATAAATTAATGACCAGCAATTTTGACAATTACGGTCAATTAAATTTGTCAACATAACATTTGACATAAATAATCTATATTTACAACTGAAGCCTGTACTTTAAAAAATGAAGTTTAGTAGTGCTGTGAAGTTTAAGAGCTTTTCATCTGGGGAAAAAAATACTTGATAAAATAGACATGTGCTGTTATAAAATTATCTGAATTTTGCTACACCTTTTCTCTGTTGATAAATCTTACCTGTTGTCATTAAGGTCACAGGCAGCTGCTTATGGGCTTTCACTGAGATAATTTTAAAACTTCAATTGACAGTAAGAGGTAAGAAAAAAATTAAACACATTGAGAGCAGGAAACTTGGCTAGATATTTCTAGAGTAATTTCATTTTTTTAAATTGGGGAGTTTTTCTTATTAAAATGGGAGGTCTTTCTTGTCACTCATAAGAATAGGAATGGAAGTAACCAAGCATTTATTTAGTGCCTATTATATGCCAGGCATTGTGTTAAGTGCTTTTCAAATATCTCATTTAATTCTCAAAACGACCAACTGAGGCAGAAAGGGGTTCGGTGATTTGTCCACAGTCACACAACCAGATTTGAACTCAGGTCTTCCCGATTCCAGGCCCAGTACTCTACTGGATGACTAGAAATAATATTAGACAAGCACTCGACTGATAAACCTAATCCTGCTTCAACAGAAGAGGAAAAATAATGACTAAAACCTTCAGAAAAATTTCCCTTTCTTAACATTTGACTAAGAATCACACTTTGCATGAAGACATGGACCGTCAGGGAGATGTATGGATACGTAATCTGAATAGACACTTCTTGTAAGATTTTTTTATGTTCCTTTGGCTAGAGCACTCATTTGTAAGGGTACAAGTCCCCGTTTTGACCAAGGGAAAGAAAGAAGGGAGGAAGGAAGGAAGGAGAATAAAGGAGTTGCTGAAGTTGTTTTCAAATTGTATTGAAAGACAACAAGAAACATCATTTAGTGAGACACTTCAAAAGCAGACATCATGAAAATCATTTCCATTTTAACAGCAACAGAGTATAGAACAATTTGATCCCTATAATGAAGAACTAGATAAAATTCTCCAAACAGAGCAAATATCAATATTCAATACCTCCGGTACAAAGCTAGGAACAAGGTGGCAGGATCCAGAACCTAGCATAGAGCCTTGAATCTAATAGGCACTAAATAACATTTATTGGATTCAACTGTAAAATGGGGATAATACCTACCTAATAGGGCTGTTGTGAGGACCAAATGCGACAATATTTGTAAAAGCATTTAGCGCAATGCCTGACACATAGTAGGCACTATGCAAGTACTTATTCCTTTCCTTTCTCTTCATCATCATAGATCTTAAAGTTGAAAGAGCTCATCAAGTTTATCTGCCTCATTTTACAGATGAGAAAACTAAGGTCCATGTTACAGTTTAAACTCTGGGACAAAAAGTATTGGGATTTCATGATGTGCTGTGGTGGAACCATCTCAAAGAATTCAAAATCAGACCACCTCCAATCCAAGTATAGTCACTCATTGAGACTGACACCTCTTATGAACCAGCAACTTCAGAGAAAGTAGGATGGATTTTTATAGGGTAAAGATGCAATTTACATAACAGAAATTATGAATATTAAAAAGGCAGGAGGGGCTTGTCAAGGAATTTGATAATAGGGGAGAGGTCCCTTCTATGGTTCAGTGGCTAAACATTCTGGTCATGCTGCCCTCCACTTGGCTAGCTATTGTGGTCCTGTTTGGTCAGATGGATAGTTAGGTATTGTGTTCCTGTCTTGGGCTAAATGGATGATGTGATTGTGGTTGAGCACAAGAAAACACCTGTTTCTGTGAGAATGAGTCTGGGGGTAGTGGCTGGGATCCTATCATACAGACATGCCTGTTGTTTCTATGGGAACTAAGAGTTCAGGGACACACCTGTTGTTGTAGTGAACAGTGAGGCATATACAAAGAAGTTAGGACTTTGGTGGGTGAAGGGGATAGGTAGGTAGAGTGGGCCTATAGTTCAGTGGGGCTTATAATAAAGTTAAACTATTGAGGCTGGAGGCAGCTCTATTAGGATTCCAGCAGTCCAGATAATTTACGTGACTTGCAGGTAGTAAGTAGCAAAGAAGGAATTAGATTGTATCTTCCTTTAAGACAGGGTTTGTCTCATTTTTGGTTTTCCATTCCTAGTATCTAGCACAGTTTCTAACAACAGTGGACACTTAATAAAAGCTTGCTTCTATTATTCAAACGGAATTTAATTTAATTTTTAATTTAAACATTTTTCTTGGGTCATGAAAGCCATCAGCACTAAGGAATATAAAGGGGACGCCCTCAGAAACCAAAAGAGGCTGAACACTTTAAAAATACTAGTTACCCCAGCACTCTACATGTACTTAGCATCCTTCAGCTTCCAGAAATCCATTTCAATTCAGCTCAATAAACATTTATTAAGTGCCTAATACATGCAAACCCTATATAGCTCAATGAAACTAAGAGCTTTACCATGAAAGGTTACCCAAGATGAACTCGTCATAGTGGAGAGTTCTAACAAAGCTGATCCACTAGAGAAGGAAATGGCAAACCACTTCAGTATCTTTGCCAAGAAAAGCCCATTGACAGTCTGTTCTCCAGGGGATCACAGAGTCAGATATGTCTCAATGACTGAACAGCAACAAATATGTGGAATGTTCTATCCAAGGTGCTGAAGAAAATAGAGACAAAAATGAACTAGTCTTTACACGCAAGGACCTTACTATTTAAACTTTCTAATAACAAGACATAAAACATGCCTGAACAAATAAATACAGTGTAATTTGAAGAAGGAGAGAATATTAACAACTGGAAGTGAGGAGAAATCTTGAAGAGTATAAGAGATTGCAGCTCAACCAAGCCTTGAATAAAAATAACTATTAGAGATAATAGCTAACATTTATATAATGCTTTAATGTTTGCAAAACACTGTAAAAATGTTATTTCATCTGAATAACCCTGTGAGGTCAGTGCTACTATTATCTCTGTTTTACAGACGAGGAAATTGAGGCTCAGAAAGGTTAAGTGACTTGCCCAGGTTCACACAGCTAAAATAATTATCTGGGGCGCTGTTTGCACTCAGGTCTTTTTTACTCTTTTGACAGGCTCCTACCCACTGTATCACTTAGCTGCCTCAAAAGATACAGAGAAAATGTATTACAAATGTAGAAGATAGCCTAAGTTAAGGGATAAAGTAGGACATGAAATTTCCAGTTCACAAAACAGCTAATAGGCTAATTTAGCTGGAAATAGAACATACATTGTGGTTACTTTTCAATTGTGTCCAACTCTCTGTGACCGCCTTTGGGGTTTTCTTGGCGAAGATACTGGAATAGTTTGCCATTTCCTTCTCCGGCTCACTTTACAGATGATGAAACTGAAGCAAATAGGGTTAAGTGACTTGCCCAGGCTTACACTTTTTTTGATAATAAGTGTTTGAGGTTGAATTTGAATGCAAGTCTTTCTCATTCCAGCCTCAGGGCTCTTTCCTCTATGCCACCTAGCTGCTTATAGAATACTTTAACTCAGAGAAAGTATAAGGACTAACATGAGATCCCCAAGGTGGAAGGTCAGGAACAATAAATGATATACCCAATGCAACAGAGGCTATCAAGGATAGAATCAGTGGTCTCCACAACCTCAAATGTGGTCTTCAAGATGCAGTAGGAGGAGGAAGGAAGCTAGTGATGGCTTACTAAGAGTTCCCCCTCCAGAACCAGCATACTCAGTCTCTACCAACAGGAATTAGGTCTGAATAGGTAAGTTAGAACCATATTTTTTTAAAATTAAATTATTTTATTTGTTTTCAGTGTTCTACAATCACTTCCATATATCTTAGATTTTTTTCTCCTCCCTTCCTCTTCTTTTCCCCTCCCTCCCCACTCCCTCCCTGAAATGACATACAACTTTATATAGTTTCTACACATACATTTCTATTAAATATTTTTTCACCTTAGTCATAGAACCAGATTATTGAGGGCTTTAAATTCTACATTGAAAAAGTTCATCTTTTATCTTAGAGGAAATGTGGGACCCCTGAAGTTTTTGAGAAAGAGGGTGAAAGGAGTGCTAAGATCTATCTGTGCCTCATAAAGGTTGCTTTGGCAGCAGAGAGCAAGATGGATTGGAGATGGAAGAGAATGGAAACAGGAGGGACTCTTGACAGTTCAGGGGAGAGGTGATGAAGGCCTGAATTAGAGGAGAGGTGATATAAGTGGAGAGAAGTGTATATAAGAAAACTTCTGGCTCTAGAATATTCAAGATAGCACAGGGTCATGTACATAGTAGAGGCTTAATAAATGTTTAATGATTTATTAAAGATGAAGTGAACCATGGTCATGGAAAATGTTGGCTTTTAAGTCCAAAAATCTGGGTTCAAATCCCACTTCCAAAACTGTGTCACCTAGAGCAAGTCACTTAGTATCTCTATGTGTCAGTTTCCTCTTTTGTAAAGAGAAAGGGTTGGAGTAGATGATCTCTTAGGTCTCTTCTATCTCTAAATGAAGTCACTTAGGTGTCACAGAGGATGCTGAATCTGGGGTTAAGAAGAGCTGAGTTCAAATCCTGTTTCATTTATTTATTAGTTCTTTGATCTTAGACAAATAAAATAATCTTTCCCAGCGTCAGTCTCCTCATCTGTAAAACTGGCACCCATTTCCCAAGATTGTGGTGAGCATCAAATGAGATGATACATGGAAAGCACAATGCAAACTTTCTAACTATCTAAATGTTAGCTATTATTATTTATTTCTTCTCATTTAATGATTCTAGGAAGGAATGGGACAATTTTCATGCCCACTAAAAAAAAGGAGAGATTCTCTCCTTTTAGCAATTGTGCAGTTCCTAAGTTTTGCATCTGATGTATGAAAATGAAGGTGAATGAGTTTGTAAAAGACTGGATAACAGCTGTAAATCTTTCAGGCTGCTTAAAATGTTTTTCTTTGTCATTGAGTCAATTTAAATGAAGGTAAATAGCCATGCACTAAAATAATCCTGCCACCAGCATGTATTTTGTGACCCCACTCTGAATCTCTCTCTGACTTGATGCAATCAGCATTATTCCCTCTTCTCTTCCCTACAAATTCAAAGAAATTAATATTAGATTCAAAAGATATGGAAAACTTTAGCCTTCAAATCTGGTTTTTAATGATGTTAAGAAATAAATACAAAGATCAAATCATCACAATAACTTGTATTTGACCATAGAAAACAAAAATTCAATCAGGAAGCAGACATGCTTGAGTGACCTTTCCACTCATTTGTATTAAATACTTAAATAGGGTTGGCAATCAGATAGCTGTGGTTGGGGACCTAGAAGATGTGTGCAGATAGACACCCACCCAGAATAATAAATGTCTCAGTTTTGTGAAAATGAATTCTGTCACTCTGTGATTGGCATCCAATTTTCAAGATGTTCTATGCAGGGGATGCAGCTAGGTGGCACAATAAATAGAGTACCAGCCCTAGAGTCAAGATGGCCTGAGTTCAAATCTGGCCTCAGATACTTGACATTTATAAGCTGTGCATCCTTGGGCAAGTCACTTAACCTCAATTGCCTCACCCCCAAAAAAAAAATATTCCTTGCTGGTTCCTTCCAGCCCTCTTGTGACTCAGTGACATTCTCATAGAATCATGGATATAGATTAGGAAAAGATCTTAGAAATAATCTAGTTCAACCTTCCTATTTGACAGATGAGGGAACTGAAATCTAGAGGTTAAATGACTTCACCTAGGTCACAAAGGTAGTAAATGATTGAGAGTGGATTCAAAATCAGGGACTTGACTCCAAGTTCAATGCTCTTTCCACTGAACATACAAAAGTCAGCCTGACCAATAGACCTTGCTTACAGGATGTTTGTAACTCACACAAGAGAAAACATAAGGACTAACATGAGACCCCAAGGTGGAAGATCAAGAACAATAAATGATATACCTAAAGCAATAGAGGCTATCAAAGGATAGAATCAGAGTAGTCTCCATAACCTCAAATATGGTCTTCAGGATGCAGTAGGAGGAGGAAGAAAGTTAGTGATGGCTTAGTAAGAGCTCCCCCTATAGAACTGGCATACTCAGGCTCCACTAAATACTCACCCTTCCTCTTTGCTCAGCCTGGAAGATAACTTTGTCCTTCATCCCCTCCACACACATGCAGGTCCTCAAATGAAGACCATGGCATAATAGGGAGGGAAAGGATCTCTCTCAAGTCTATCTGAGTGGTATCCCATCATTGATATCAGACTGGGAGACTCCCGAGTAAACTCTGGAGTCCAACACTGAAGAAGTAAATAAACATGCTTTTACATGCCAAAGCACACTTTCAGTGAAAGACGGATGACTTTCCCTTAAGGGTGAAAAACTTATCTGAAGGAAGAAAGAGAAGAAAACCTTTGTATCTTTTGAGAAAATCAGCGAAGGTTAACAAGAATTTGCCCAAATCCAAATTTATCAATTGTAACATTAAGAACCACTTCTTGGCCTAGGAAGATGGGATACTTTACCAATTCCCTCTCACTAAAGCATTCCCTAAGACCCATTCAGATAGTCCATACGAGATTCAATCCTGACCTCTCATGAATGGAGGGAGAGATTCATTTTTATTTGACTCCTTGGCTCATTATGTCAACACCCTAGGGATAAATTTCCTCAAAGCTTAAATTTTGTTTTACGTCTAGAACTTCTCCAAAAGGTTGGAGACCAGAGAGAGGAGGCAAATGAAAAGGTATTCGATATACAATGTGAATCAGGTATCAGCATCTATTCCCTAAACACAAAAGAATACTAAAAGATTCAAAACAAAAACCTAACAACTATTTAAACAGGATTCTTTCAGGAGCCTGATACTGAGACATCATCAGAATATGAAGCAGTTGATGAGGTGAAACTAAGGTGGCAGAGTAAATGTAGGAACTCATCTGAGTTCTCCCAAATTCCCCTCGGAGCAGCAGAACCAAGAAAAGGTGAGGATGAAATTATTTTGTAGCTCAAGATAATTTAGAAAGTTGACAGAAAAAATCTGTCTCATTGGGTGAGAATGGAGCACAAAGCAGCATAGGCCACTCCCAGCAAGTCAGCAGCAGGCTTTGGGGACAGCTGCATCTATCTCAATGGCTTTCAGAGCTCTCAGCCCACAGTAAGGGAGTCAGACAACTGCTCAGAAGGAGGTTACAGGGGGCTCTTTGATGACACTGGGTGCAGGACTCTGTTGCATTGCTCATACATAGTTCTGGGTCTCAGTTTCAGGTTGAGAAGTACTACTTCACCAGAACTTGTAGCTGCAGGGGAGCAGAGACCCTGGTCACAATTCTAGGATGAGTGCTTGTGGGCATTTAGCCATACCTATTGATCCAGCAATACTACTATTAGGTCTGTTTCCCAAAGAGATTTTTTTTAAATGAAAAGGATCTATCCATACAAAAATATTTATATTAGTTCATTTTGTGGTGGCAAAGAATTGAAAACTGAGGGGATGTTCATCCATTGGGGAATGACTGAACAAGTTGTGGTATATGTTGCAACAGAATACTATTGTGCTATAAGAAATTATGAGCAGGATGTTCTCAGAAAAATCTGGAAATATTTAAATGAATTGATGTTGAGCAAAGTAAGAAGAATCAGGAGAACGTCATACACACTAACAGTAACATTGTGTAACAGACAACTATGATTGACTCAGCAATACAATGATCCAAGACAATTCTAAAAGATTTATAATAAAAATGCTATACACCTCGAGAGAAAGAACTGATGAAGTCTGAACGCAAATCAAAGCATACTTTTTTTTAACTTTCTTTTTCTTGGGGATTTTTTTTAGTCTGTGTTTTCTTTCACATGACTGCACATGTACAATCTATATCAAATTGCTTGCCTTCTCAAAGGAGGGAGAAGGGAGGGAAAAATTTAAACTCAATTTTTAAAAATGAATGTTAAAAATTCTTTTACATGTAATTAGAAAAAATAAAAAACATTTTCAAAAAAAGATCATAAGGCAGTTTGTGAGGCTACAAAATAAACATATCCCATTTCATTTCAGTTCTGCTCTGTCCAAGTAGTTCCCTTTTGGTAAAATGGGACAGTCTTCAATCCTTTTCCTTTTTTTTTTTTTTGGTGGTTATCTTCTGCAAGAGTGGGAAAGAGAGATATCAGTGTTACTAGATCTTTTATGGGACTTTTCCCCATTAACATTGCTACAAGAGCAACTATTCCTGTGATAAAACACCAACCACACCGGTGTATAATTTGTTTACTGATGCCCCCTTGTATTCTCTACATATGGAGACCTCATTAAAACTAACATATAGGAGATAAACCCAGTCAAGTATACAAACACTACATGTGGGAACCTCCTATGTATTTGTTATAGATATAGGTAACACCCCACCCCTAATCTTACATTTATCTCCCCAAAAAAACATTATTCTCAACACTTTTCTCAAAATAATCTATGTACGGAATTTTCTTAGCTTGTATTTCATTCACATAAAACTAAGGATTTGTTACCACTTTACAATAAGTCCAAAAACATATACTAAAAATAATATAATATACAAATATTTATTGATTGATGAAATCATTAATTAGTTTTTTGTGTTTGTAATATAAAATAAATATAATGCTATTGTGATGGGAAGGTTGGTTTATGTTCTCATAATGTGGTACCATGGATTATATGGCTACTCATACTTCTTTTTCAAACATTTATCAATATTTTGCTTTTTTATAACAGCTACAATAGGAAACCCCATTTTGAATAAAGATGCCACAGTCATGAAATTCTTATCACATTGCTCAATAAATCACAGCTCTCTTATTCACTCTTAACCACAAAATAAAAGATTTACATATTCAAATGCCTGTTTCAACATGCCATGTGACAAGGCAAGTCTAGTCACCATTCTTGTCCAAGTGGAGTAAGACCAAATGTATGATATTTGTCCATGACAAGTGGATATCTCATCCACATATGTTTTGAAATATCTAAAGCTTAAAAATAAATTGAGAATTGCTTCTGCAGATGAATTAAATGATTAATTAGAAAGTCTTGTGGGAAAGGGAAATATGAAAGCAAAAAAATTATTTTAAAAAACAAATAGTTCTTTGATTTTTAGTTTAATTTTCAGAAGAGGTATTTTTTAGGTTAGGAAGCATAAATTTTATAAATTTATTATCTATAGTGCAAAACTTTTCTATTCATGCAGCCACTTTATTTTTCTGGACTAAAGCATGACTTTGAAGACCTTGCATTATTTTGTAAGTTTTAAGCTAGATAGAAATAGCTCTTAGGCTACTCTCAGGCCATTCTTTTAAAATGCTTTGCAAATCTTAGAGTGCTATATAAATGTCAATAATTATTATTGTTCTCTAGGGATGGAGAATTAAGACTGAGTTCAGTCAGCATGATTCACATAACTGACCATGATTTCCAGCACTTCCTATTCCTACAAAAGTAGCTTAAGCGACACATGGATGCTGGAGAAGCTTGAATGGTAATTTCTGATTGAGTGGCCTGTGACTAGACTGTATACATCGTAATGACAATGAAAGGACAAAAGACCCAAAAAACAATGCCATGAGTATCCCTACTGCCCATTGACAGTTTTCCCCTTGAATTTTATCCTACTCTTGCTTGTCACATTCTTTCTTACCATCACATGTAGATTGGTTTCATTCTTTCTCTTCTTCTAAATACCTGTAATTTGAGTTATATCCCTAAATAATAATAAACAAAAATAATAAATCCCAAAATAAGAATTTTGATCACTGAATACCACTATGATCAGTTTCCATTATAGTCCTATGCATTTTATTTTATGCATTTAAAAAACATTATTTTGAGAAGTAGTACAGACTTAGCAGATTGCCAAAGAGATCCAGGACACAAAAAAGGTTAAGAACCTCTCTCCTGGGACTATGCTAGTACCATCAGTCCCTGCTCATTTTAGCTATTATTGGGAGCTCTACTACCATGGTGGGGGTCACCTCCAGTGCCATGATCTATATCTTGCCCCTGGATCTGTGGATGGCTCCAAGGGAGAAAGTAGAGCTGGTGAACTTGCACAGCCCTCTCTCACTTACATGCAATTCACTTGCAAGTCAAGGCATCCTCTTCCTGATGTCATGATCCTCTTCTAGAACAAAAGACAAACAACAACAAGGTGCCATAGTGATAATAGCGGTAACAGCCAACATTTACATAGTGCTTACCATGTGCTAAGCACTATACAATTGCTACCTCATTTGTTCCTCACAGTAATCCAGGGAGATATCATCATCCTCATTTCACAGAGGAGGAAACAGACACACAGAGTTTAAGTGCCTTGTCCAGGATTGTGAATCCATGACTCTTGAAATTCTCAAGAAAGTAGAACAGGAGTGAATTGATTCCAGTACCAGTATTATCTAAACAACTAGTTTATCTCAAAATGTATTTCTCAATTGAAGAGATATGAAAAATAAAGAGCATTAAACCAAAAGGATGGATGATGTTTTTGAGTGACAACAACAGACATACATATGACCTCTTTAAGCATAAAATATATTTTTAGATGAGTAAAACATTTTTCCCTTAAATGCTTTGTTTATATCTATTCAGGGATCTTCACATTTATGTGAATAGGGAGATACATTTGTAGTCATAATTAACTTTTTAAAAAAATCAATGTACACCATTAGAGTTTAGAATTGTATAATTCAATTTTATTCAACTAATATTGGTGAAATGCCTTCTATGTAATGTGCTCTATATTAGGTACTATAAATATAACGGCAAAAATAAAATAGTGTTTGACCTCAGAGGGCTCACATACTACTGTTTTCAAACACACCTAAAATATACCAAGGACAGAAGAGTGATGAGAATAGTAGTGAACATTTACATGGTGCTTTAAGGTTTACAGAGTGCCTTACACAGATTATCTTATATGATTCTCAAAAGGAAGATGAAGTTATTCTTATTACAGATGAGCAAATGGAGGTACAAATAGGTTAAAGTAGATTGTCTTGATTCACACAGCTAGCAAGTGTCTGAATCAGGATTTGAATTCTGTTCTTCCTGAGTACAAGTCAGGTACACTATCCATAGCTTCATCTATCTGCCATAAAAACCAGTGAGAAGAGTTGAGAATTCAGATCTCACTAGATCCTATAGGTTGACTCTTTGGAAGCTTTAAAACTAAAAGTATTAACTTCATTTTGTCTGTAGTAAAGAAGTTATTTCACCTACATGTGTATAAGTCAATCACTCAACAAGCATTAATATAGCTCAGTTTGCGTATATTTGCTTGCACATTGTATCCCCCATCAGACTGTCTTTTGCCTCTCATTGTGTCCCCAGCAGTTAGCATAGTGTCTGGCACTTAAGAAATCTTTATTGAGTGAGTGAGTACTTACTATGTGCCAGGTACTGCATTAAGCACCAGTGATGCAAAGAAAGGCAAAAATGTAGTCCTTGCTTTTGCCTCCAACAGCAAAACTCTGGCCTTCAAAGAGCATACATTCTAATAAATAATATTTTGGGGTCCCTTAAAATGGGAAAGAGCTCAGAATCTCAGTGGGAACAAGTCCAACTAATTATAAATTGTTGTTCAGTCGTTTCAGTCCCGCTTTTGCTGACCCCATTTGGGACTTTCTTGGCAAAGATACTGGAGTAGTTTGCCATTTTCTTCTCCAGATCATTTTACAGAGAAGGAAACTGAGGCAAGCAGGGTTAAGTGACTTGCCCAAGGTCACACAGCTAGTTAGTGTCTGAGGCTAGATTTGAACTCAGGAAGATAAGTCTTCCTGACTCCAGAGCATTCTATCCACTCCCCCACTTACCTACCCAATGATGAATTACTATGGGATTAAATAATACCCAGAAAACACTGGGAAAAGCCACATCTGGAAAAAGTGACATTTCTCACAGATGCCAGTAGTGAGATAGCTTTACATAAGCTTAATCAGATAGAGCAAACTCACTGAGCCTCTGGTTTCATTTGCACATACCCAGTGAGTGAGTAGAATCCATTTGAGCCTGGAGTGCCACCTGGCGACCTACCCTGATGCAACACTTTGTGTAACCACTTCAAGTCCTATGTCTTGATGAAACACTCTGCCTGTGTCAGTGTGACCAGTGTTTCACACATAGAATGATGTCTGTAGAGTTGTAAAGGAGTCCTGAAATGGGGTCAGCTTCTGGCAGATCACATGACCCTGATTTAAACTACTGCTCTGTGATCAGCCCCATATGTGTCACCCTTCTGTTGGGCTCAAAGTCTAAAAGCTTGAATACAAAATGGCATGACTTTAGGACATTATAGGAGGCTAAGCAGGACTATGGAAGGCAATCTACAAATGTATTCTCTATTTAAAAACCAGGAAAAGAGATTTCATGGGAGTTAGAGCTCAATACTCACAACAGGAAAGGTTTTTCTTTTCTCATTACCCAATAAAAGGAAAGACAAAAATAGAACTAAATAAATAAATTACACAAGTAAAGTATAATAATAAAATAAAATAAAAATTTGAAGTACCCTTCACTAGACCTAATCTCCCCAAAATAAGTTGGAATGAGTAAGTATTAAAGAACTGAGGGATCTTAAGTATTGAGATGGGAGTACCATAGGGTTCATTTTGCACTTGTGGACTTATCTATCTGTAACAAGTAAGTCAATCAATATAAACGTATATCCTATGAAAAGACAAAGTTCTGAAATCATGAATGGTAGATAGTCATTGACCTGAGTTTTAACAGCTTTCAGAAATTTTCACAGCGTTGTCATTGTATAAAATTTCTTCTGGTTCTGCTCATTTCTTTATTCATCAGGTTTTAAAAACTTTCAAAGTTGGGATTTTTTTTGTAATAGTTATATAGGGTAAAATGCTCTTCTGGTTATGCTCATTTGACTCCACAGTCAATTCATATAATTCTTCCCTTGTCTTTTTGAAATTATGAGTATTTGTTATATCAACTTTTCTCTTTTTTTCCCAAAAGCGTTCAAGAAGGGAAGGAAAATAGAAATTTCTCTTATTTTTGTTAAAAAAGGAGGAACAGTGCAACAGGTATAAAAATGTAAAATGTTGCATACATTTCCAGATGAGGTCACTAATAGTTTTATTTAAATATTTTACTTTGTTACAACTCTCAATAAGAATCAGAACCAACCTGTTTTCAGACACCAGTTCCAGAGCTCTTTCTACCACAGTACACTGCCTCTCATAACTCAAATGACTAAAGCCTGTACACTAAATTTTGTTTACTTCTTAAACTCTAAAAATATATTTAATACAATTTGAGTGTGTTATCCATGTGTGTGGAGAGATCCTGATATAATGATGTGATATGTCAATTACTTCATTATTGAAATCTAACATACTAACATTTTTCTCTTTCAAAAAGTATAATCCTGAGTAATGTATGCATAAAGACTTTAGAAATTTGAATATTCTTTCATTACAAAAGGACAGAGGTTTTCTCTGAATTTTCTATTTTCTCTGTAGGAAAAAAATTAAGCATGGGTACCCTAAACTATTCTTTTTTAATAGACTCTAGATATGAATTCTGTTCATTTTTTTCCAAATTTCCTTGATAACAAATTCTTAAAAATAGTGACAAGAGAATTGATCATTTTTAAACAACTGTGGCATATAAAAAAAAATATGGATTATACACAACCCTGAATATGATCTAATTTCATATATTCTTTAATCATATTATAAACTGTTTGAAGTAAACCCTTCACAGATTAATGTGGGATGGAAAAATTTGGGGTCCCTCTACAAAAGAAATAGAAAAGGATTTCCTCCCATTTGTGGCTTTGTGTGTTTATGTGTGTTACATATATACATATATAATGTGTATTTGTGTATGTGTGTGGTAGATATTTATGACTATGGGTAAGAAAATTTTCATTGTCATATGAGTATTGTAAACTCAAATACTTCCATAATCAGTTTTGACTTTTAAGCATTATTTTAGCTGATGTATATTAATATTTCTACAGTTCTATCAGCATAACTCATATTTTCTTATCATGAAGCTTTGCAGAAAGCTAAAATCATTTGACAACCACAAAAATGTTTATTTTGCCATTTACACAAGACAGACAAAAGGAAAAGAAAGAATTTAATTACAAAAATATCTAATAATAATTTGAATAATTGAAAATCTCCTTGTAATTTATTTTATAACTTTCATATCATTTATTTGTATAATAAATCAAGCATATCTCAAAAATATCAACCAAACCAAAACAGGTAGCATGATTTGGGTAGGGCACCACTGAACAAAAAAAATCAACAAACTTAGATTCTTTTCCAAGTTCCAACACATCTACCATGTAAATTGTGCGATTTCTTGGCACTCAGTTTCCCTTCCTAGAGAATAATCACCATCATTATCAAAATCATCATCATCATTTATCCCTCTCACAAGAATGCTGTAGGGTTTACTCAGTGTTTTTTTTAATTAGGTCACATATATTGATAAAAATATAACCTATTTTGTTGTTATTTTTATTATTAGAGATAAATTCAAACTGTTCAGCCACTTGAACTGTCTTTATTATCTCATTTATCATCGTATTTTCTTTCTTCCCTTTGAAATCAGTTCTGATTTTTTTCACTCCTCGAGATTTTAAGAAAATTTGAAAAAATGTCATTGAATTCCTGAATTAGATGGGACCTCAGACGCCATCTAGACCAACTCATGCTGGCAAGTGGTCGTTCAGGATCTGCTTGAAGACCTCCAATTATTGAGAATCCACTGATTTCCAAACCAGCTGATTCCACTTTTGGAAAGCTCTAACTATCCAAATAATTTCCTTATGGGATTTCTAACATTCAGCTTGATTTCAG
>JAQQSK010000524.1:0-17638 GCA_028658325.1 Potorous gilbertii
GGAGGAGCTCAAAAAGGATTTTGAAAATCAAGTCAGACAGGTCGAGGAAAAACTGGGAAAAGAAATGAGACAGATGCAAGAAAAGCATGAAAAACGGGTCAATACCTTAATAAAGGAGGCCCAAAAAAATGCTGAAGGAAAAAAGAATGCCTGGAACCAAGAGAGAGTATATTGTTCAAAAGAGTCAGAAGGCCAGTGTCATTGAATCAAAGAGCATATATGGGTCAGTAAGGTGTAAGAAGACTAGACAAGTAGGATGGAGCTTGATAATGATGGACTTTCCATAAAGAAGAAGAACATGAAGAAGAAGATTTTGTATTGATCCTATAGGCAAAAATGCCACTGGAGTTTATTGAATTGTGGGGGAGGCAAGGTTAACAAGATCATTTGGTAAATGACTTTAGTGGCTGAAGGGAGGATGGATTGGAAGGGAGAGAGCTTTGAGGCATTTACACTCATTATCAGGTTATTAATGCAGGCGTGAGTTGATAAGGGTCTATACTCGAGAGGTCGCAGTGTCAGAGGAGAGGAAGGGGTATGTATGGGAGATGCTGCAAAGGTGAAATCAACAGGTATTAATAACAGATTGAATGGTGGTTGGCAGAGGTAGTGAGGCGTTTAGGACTTCCTGTCTCCAGAATTCTGTATGCAGAGTCACTAGCTGCTTTCTTCTACAAGAAGAATATATAAATATAGAGAATGTGTGTGAAAAGAAGGTATCTGGTGAATTTCACTTTTATTTGATCCTGGCAAAGGACAATTGAACACAGACATGGAGACAAATAAATTGGTGCAAAAATGCATTAAATTTAAAAGGGAAATAGGCAGAAACAGAAAAATAGAAAAAGGTTATAAGGCAAGACAGAGTTGGATAGGGCATAGTAACAAACAAAGAAACAACCTTCAATTTGGGCAAGTGGATCATATGATTTAAATTAAAAGGAAAAATATAAAAAGTAGTGATTAGGGGTATGGACTGGGTCAAGAGAAGAAAGGTAGAGGCATGGGATAAAACCACTCCAATTAAAGATATCTAGTATTGACACCATGGTTTTTGCCCCAGAATTTCTCCTTTCTCCCTCTCACTGAATAAGGAAGAATAGGCCTCTAGTTCTGACCCCTCTCAGAGATTTGATTTGGAGGCTTCTGTATCCTGAATTCTAGTACTCTACGTGAAGATATTATTTACTTATACTTGTTTCACTGAACGTTTTGAGGTAAGCCACAATGAGCCTTAGATACCAGATCTCTCACCATCAGGGTCCCATCCAACATCAACTCTATAGACATCAGACCTGATTAAAAGCTAAATTCATATTCCACATGCCTGCTGCTAATTTTCTGGGTGTGTTTTAATAAATACCACTCAATTGAATTGAATCTTGCTGGCTATGTGAGTGGTGCCTGCAGTCCATCTTCTGTTGTATTCTTATACCTTCTTTTCCAGTCATATATATGAATGGAAAATACTTAATACCTCAAGAATATACTTACTACCACTTCAAATAGGTCACTTAGGGATAAGGCAAAAAAAATATATGTATATATATATATACATATGTATATATATATATATATATATATATATATATATATATATATATATATATATATATATATAGGGATAAGGCAAAAAAGGAACAGAGTATGAGATCAATTAGTCCTTGTGAACTTAAGTAATAGATTGAAGTACTATTTAATGAACACTACCTAATCTGACTATTTCAATTTCTTCTTTGATGATGTTTAAAAAATGTCTTATTCTGCCCTCTGGGAGAATAGGAACATCTGAAATTCTTACTTTCCCCATGTTCTCTCACTGGCAAATCCTCATCTCTTACTCCTATGATTCAATGTCTCTACTCTCCCAGACCCATATTCTGTCTTTATTGATTTGTCACATCTTATTGATCCTACCTCCCCAGAATCTCTCAAATCCATTCCTTTCTCTTCACTTACACAGCCATTACCTTACTTCAGATTCTTATAAGCTGACACATTATTATAATAGCTTCTTAGTTACTCTTCCAACTTTTAGATTCTCTAGCATACAATTCCTCCCCCAAAGGATTGAAGGAAGGGGGACTTTTATAGCCAGTTGGGGACTTTTCATCATTACACAGTTCAGTGATGTCTAGAAACAATGCTCCCCCACACCAAGCTTTCATATTGTTCCAAGGAGTCAAAAATGAAACCCTAAGCATTATCCATGAGGACAGAGGGCAAGAATAGCTCTTACTAAACTAGAATTTTAAGGGACTTTAAAACATCTAAAATACTATATTAGTTGAAGGAAGTAGGGATGTATAGACTGGTAAAGAATGACATAGAAGGGATGTGTAATTATGTGAAGGGCTATTTAACTTTGTATGCCTTGGGATTCCAAATCTAGAAGAAATGGGAAGAAGCAGATTTGGGCTTGAAGTTATAAAAAATATTTAAAAGTCCATTGCTTTGGGAAGTGGTTGGTTTCTTATTCAAATGATTTCCAAGTTTCTTAGTTATGCACTCTCTGTTCCAGTCAAACTGATTGGCCTCCTAGCTATTCTATTTCTGGCTATTACATTTCATCTCTCACCTCTGTACCTTTGCACAGATGGTACTCCATATCCAGAGAGTACTCCCTCCTCAGCACTACCTCTTTGCTTCCCTCACTTCCTTCAAAGCACAGTTCAGATGCCAGTATCAACAAAGAACTTTTTCTAATGTCTCTACATTATTAATACTCTCTCCCATCTCCTAGTCTTCTGTATAACTTTATATTTACTCATGTGTTGGATCCCCCAGAATAATTTAAGTTTCCTGAGGGCAGGGACTCTATTTTTGTCATTGTGTCCTCAGTACCTATGACAGTGCTATAATTAAGTGTGGTAGTTGCTTAATAAGCTTTTATTGAATCAAACTAAACTGATACTATAAGAGAATGATTGGACTAGTTCTGATGTCCCTTTCAAATCTGAAATTCTGAGATTCTATTAACTATTTCAACTCCCTGAATATTAGTTGTGGAAACTAAGTAGAGAGATTCTCATATACAGGTTATTATTGACAGAGTCAGAATTAAAAGTAAAATTTCTTGATACCTGTTCAAGGGTACTTTCCATTGCATCATGATGACTTTCATAAGTGATTATGGGCCAAACCTTGAGGGACTTTGAATTCCAAGCTAAGAACATCATCCTTCTTTTAGGAGGCAATAAACAGTCATTAAAGATTTTTAAGCAGAGAAGTGACACATTAGGGGCTGTGCTTTAAGGAAATTAATCTAGTAACTACATGCAGAATGTATTGATGATCACAGAGAAGTCTGGTTTGACCTAAGCACCTGATAGTTTATATAAGTTCCTGAAATACTCAGTGAATATTTGTTCGTTTTGATCTTGAATTCTTTCAGATGACCAAACAGCTGAATAAGATAGAGAGATAATTTAATAAAACACTGTCATTTCACACAAATAAAGCACAATGGTAATTCCTTCTATTTTTACAGCTTCTGCTGCCAAGTAACCCAAAGCACTTTACTGACATCCTCTTGTTGATTTATTTCATTTATGATTGTAAGACAGACCAGATATACATCAACTAGAAAAGCATAGCCTTTGGCAGATATTCATCAAATATGAGAAAGAAGCTTTGGACTTTTGGCAACGCTAGAAACACTATTCAGAACCCTTTTTGGATAATCCACAATTGTATTATGGAGGGAAGAGTACTAAGAAAGAAGGAAGCAAGGAAAGAAAAGATGGAGAAAGAAAGGAAGGAAGAAGGGAAAGAAGGAGGAAGCAAGTATTCATTAAGTGTTTACTATGTGCCAAGCACTGCAATAAGCATTTTACAAATATTAAAAAATAGCCTGAGTGATAGGTACTATTGCTATCTTCATTTCCCACTTAAGGAAATTGAAGTAGACAGAGATTAAGTGACTTGCCCAAGGTCACAAAGCTAGTGTCTAAGGCCAATTTGAACTTAGGTCTTCCCGACTCCAGGCCCAGTACTCTGTCCACTGCACTACATAACTGCCTCAGATGATCTGGACTGGAATCTTTGTTCTATCATGACTGAGAATAATAGCAGTTAATATTCATATGTTTTAAGGTTTGCACATCCCTTCATATTCTTACATCTCATTTTAACTTCACAATCATCCTTTTAATTAGGTATTATCTTTATGCTGTGGAGAAGAAAACTCAAGATCAGAGAAACTGTGCATATAGTTAATGTGGTGGAGGGAGGATTCAAACTCCGATCTTCTTGACATCAAATCCAGTGCTTTTTCTACTAAACTACATTTATAAAAACTTGCCACTGGAAAATTTCATTTTGGTTGGGATAAGGGGAGAGGTCTGTGGTTTCATCAATGTGAGGAAATTTCAGTGTGGAAATTATCTCCACCATGCAGATGAGTAACTCATCTATCACTTAAAAATCTTAGAGAATTGCCTGGGGCAGTAAGAGGTAAAATGATTTGCCCATAGTTAAACAGCTGGTATGTTCAGAAGCAGGATACTAACTCAAGTATTCCTGGCTCCAGATCTGGCCTTCAATCTACTCTGCCAGGCCACCTTAGAAAATTAGTTTATGACTTTTGAAGTGCTATATAAATGTGAGCTATAAAATCTGTGAGGTAGTTAACAGTATGACATTTTATAGATATTGGAAATGAGGCTTACAGAGATTATGTGCCACAAGCTGGGTCACAGAACTAGCAAGTAGCAGAGCCTGGACTGAAGCCAAGATCTTCTGACACATGATCTAGTTCTCTTTTCATTACAAGTTTATTGTGAGTATCAAAAGAGATAATGTAACTGTAAAGTTTTATACAGATACTGGCTTCAAGTCTATATTCTACTACTATGTGCCTTTGGCCATATCTCTCTTCCCTTCCAGTTCCTTCATCAATAAAAAGGGTAAAACAATGTTAGCCTTATCTTAATCACTGGGGTGATGTAAGGACCTTGTAAATTATGAAACATTTAAGAAATGCAAGCTCTTATAATTATCTTTCCAGGACAAGTCTCTTCCAATCCCTCAACATGATACAAAGACAATCCTGGGTACCTGAAAAACAAGAAATCTCACTTATGAACACCTGATGCAGATGTGTACTTGTCACTTGAAAACCATTTTGCCTGACTATTTATCTGTCTGTCCATTTCTCTGTGTGTCTGTCTATCTATCTATCTAACTATCTATCCATTTATCTATCTATCTATATACCTACCTATCTACCTATTGATATGTATCCATCTACTCGCTTATTTATCACCTATTCATTTGCTTGCTTGCAGTTTTACTTATTCGCTTTTTATATAGTTATCTATCCATTTGTTTATATTTATGATGTTTCATCTGTTGTGTATTTTCCTTTTTACCACAGCAAATGACTAAGGCAACGAGGATTTGTGATTTGGCTTTCAGGAGAAAGTTGTCAATTTCCTGAAACTGCAGATGCTTGCAAGAGGTATGAACATGATCACTAACTCACTGGGAAACTTTCAGATGTTAAATTTTACCTCTTGTGGAAATATTTTGCACCTATAAAATAGGGTTCTAATTGTCTGGATCCTATTATTCACAAAGATGTTTGATCAAAGGTCTTTCCAACACATGTTAAGGAGCAAGAACGATGATATTATTTTCCTGCTAAGGAAAAACTAGAGTTAGAGATTTTTGCCATCATTGCACTAATGTGATATTTTATACAAGGAAAACCTACGAATCCCTTAGGAATAGTTATTCTATTTTCAAGGTCTTTATAAACCCCATTAGCGATTGTTACTTTCACATAAAAACAAAAGGAGAGGCAATATGGTGCCATGGAGAAAGCATTGCATTTTGAGTGAAAAAGATCTGAGTTCAAATCTTCACTGTGTCATTTACTTATTTGACATTGGGCAAGCCCTTTACTTCCCTGGGCTTCAGTTTTCTCATCTGTGAAAGGTGAGGGTGTTGGACTGGATAACTTCCAATTCTAAATCTATGAACCACAAGTGAAGAGTACTGAGTAGGTGTTCAATCTCTAACAATTTCTACTTTGAAAAGTCACTTGGAATCCATTTTCTCATTTATAAAACAAGGAGTGTGAATTTAACTATCATTATTGTCTTTCCCAATAGCATTCTTGTTCAGTTGTTTCAATCGTATTTGACTCTTAGAGACCCCATCTGGGATTTTCTTGGCAAAGATACTGGCATGGTTTGCCATTTCCTTCTCCAGCTCATTTTACAGATGAGGAACTGAGGCAAACAATGTTAGGTGACTTGTTCATGATCACACAGATAGCAAGACTCTGAAGCCAGCATAATGTATTTTATAAAATGAATATTAAAGTTCTCTTAAATTATGAAGCATTTAGTTTTTGCTCCACCTTCTCCTCCACACAGTGGGGTGGGTAGAGGTAAGGGAAAAAAGAAATATAGAACTATCATATCATATAAGCACAGCTAAGCAAAATAAATTCTCACATTGGCCACTTTTTAAAATGTTTCTCATTCTCCATTTTAGTCTGTCATGTCTCTCTATCTCTCATCATTCTTTTTCATGATTACTCTAGACACATGGTTAATTATTGTGTTGATCCATGTTCTTAAGTCTTTCAGAATTGTTTCTTTTTTATAATGTTGAAATTTTAATATAAATTATTCTCCCGCTTCTGCTAACTTCACTCTGGATCAGGTCATACAAGTCTTCCCAGATCTCTCTATGACAATCAGCTTTCTACCAAAAATGATGTGACTGTTTTTTATAGCATAAGAGTATTCCATTATATTCATAAATCATAACTAATTCAGTTGTTCTGCAATTGATGAATACCCCCTTAATCTCCATTAAAATGAGCTGCAATAAAAATTTTTGTGTGTATAGGTTCATTTCCAGTTGTTTTTTAATCTTTTGGGGGTATAGACCTAATGGTGGTTTTTCTAACATTCCTTCTAACTCTAACAATTTATGGTTTCAAAAAATAATATGGGATAATAAATATGGTCAAGACTATTATTAAGTGTAATAAACTCCATTTAATGTTGGTCTTATATTTTCAAATGATAGGAACATTTGCAAAAATACCTTGTAATAGAAGGCAACATGAATAGAAAAGAACTGTGAAATTTAAAAGTATTGACTTTACTGATAATTTATCAAGAAAGAAACATTTGACTGCCAGAAAACACACAGTCTGTCAAGGGAAAAGACATACAGAGGGTCCTCAAACCATCCAGTGTCCTATTGGTTTTTTCATTTGGTTTATCTCCCACACTCCTAACATGCAAATAAGCTTGAAAAAGTTAATCAATTATTACACTAGTGGTAGAAATATGTGACTTTAAAACTCCCTCTACCTATACAAATGAATAATTCTTACATGATACTACTACTTGGGGCCAGAGAGGTCCAATGATTTACCTAGTGTAATATCCAGTAAATGTCAGAGGCAATACTAACACCCAAGTATTCCTTATAAGGCAGTCCTCTATCCACTCCACAACGTGGCTTCTCTAGTTAGTTATCTACTTAATAATTTCAACTACTTGGTATGGTTAATAAGTCAAGGGACAGGCAACCAAAATTACCATCTATCAGAGTTGGGCTCTTTTTTTTCCATTACAGAGGTAGAAGAGAATTAAACTTTTACTGATAGTGTCTAGGGTGTACCTGTTTTGCAGAGAGCAAACTACAGTTGTGAAAGCAGTCAGTCTGGCACCTTTCACAATCACTCCTTTAACTTCAATTCATTTAAAATTCAAAATTTCCAAAGAAATGCAAGATACTGGAAGTGCAGTTTCCAAGATTTTTTTAAAATGTCAGACATGTACATTACACCATGGAGATGTAGCATCTGGAAGAAGATGTTTTTGAAATTTAACTACAAATGTGAACAGCTCCCTCTGTTTGACTTTTCAGAAAAAGCACAGTTATGTTTGGGTAGCAAACTTACCTCAAAGTCTTAAAAAGGGATGTACAAGAGAAAAGTAAATCCTCTGTCTCATTGTTTTCAGATGCCATAAGAGGAACTGAAAGATTAATGAAAAGGAACTTTTATTTGGAAAAGTCAAAGTAACAATCTTTATTGAAGAAATAGAAGTGTGGGAACATAAAGATCAATTCATACACATGATCAGAGTTTCTACTATATACCCAGCATTGTGCCAGACACTGAGTCATGCAATATGATAGAAAAAGTGGTCCCTGATCTCAGTACAGCTGAGGGGCTAAAACTAACATGTGTGGAAACAATTTTGAGCTAAAAAGTTCAGAGTTATGAATTCAGAGACACAGGAATCAGTGTGAGATAAAGAGAGACTTTATAGAGGAGATGGAAGTCATAGAGAGTTGTCATCTGAATTTGGTTGAAAGAACTCTGACACTGGGAGTTCCTTACAGTGAAGAAATCTCAGAACCTCCACATTTGCAAACTCACCTGACAGGATTATTGTGAGAAAAGCATTTCACTTGATCTTAAAGTACTGCATAAATGTAAGTGATTATGACTGGACAGGTGGCCCTGATCATGTCACTTCCCTGGATTCATTTTCCTTACATATCAAACAAGGAGATTAGATTAGATAGCCTCTAAAATTCACTCTATTTCTAAATATATTCTCTGTTTTAGTAATTTTTGTTGTAATAGTTTTTTTAGTACACTTGACAAATGAACAAACATGAGCATTTCCACACAGAAAGGAGGAGCCAAGATGGGGAATAAAAGCAAGACGTGTAGAGCTCTCCACCCAAAGTCCTCCAAATACCTGTAAAAATAACTCTAAACAAATTCTTGAGCTGCAGAACCCACAAAAGGATGGAGTGAAACAAATCTCTAGCCCAAGACATCCTGGAAGATTGACAACAAGTGTCTTATCATATCAGGCTAGGAGTGGAGCACAGTCTGGCATAGATCAGCACAGACAGAGCTTGAGCAAGTCTCAGGGTACTGAATCATTGGCAGTTGTGGCAGTTTTCAGACTTCTCAACCAACAAAAGCCAAAAAGGTCAGTGATAAAATTCTGTGCGACCTGGGTAAAAGAGGAGCATGCAGCATGGCCATATCTGGCCAGAGTCCCAGGGCAGTGGTGGTGGGGGTGGTGGCAGTGGTCAGTGACAGCTTCAGCAGCAGCAGCAGTAGTAGTAGCACCACCACCAGCAGCAGCAGTGGCAGCATAGGCTACTTCCAGACCTCTGAGCCCAGAGACTATGGAGGATTGACCCTAGACATCATCTTTCAAGAAATTATCGAGTAAAACTGCCCTGATATTCTAGAACCAGAGGGTAAAATAGAAGTTTAAAGAATCCACAAAGTGCCTCTCAAAAGAGATCCCAAAAGGAAAACTCCTAGGAATAGTGTAGCCAAATTCCAGAGTTCCCAGATCAAGGAGAAAATATTGAAAGCAGCCAAAATGAAACAAGTCAAGTATTGTGGAAACACAATCAAGATAATCCAAGATCTATCAGTTTCTACATTAAGGAATTGAAGAGTTTTGAATATGATATTCTGGAGGTCAGAGGAGCTAGGCTTAAAATTAAGAATCACCTATCCAGCAAAACTGAGAATAATACTTCAAGGGGAAAAAATGATCATTCGGTGAAACAGAGGACTTTCAAGCATTCTTGTTGAAAAGCTCAGAGCTGAATAGAAAATTTGACTTTCAGATACAAAAATCAAGAGAAGCATGAAAAGGTAAACAGCAAAGAGAAATCAAAACAGACTTATTATAGTTTAACTGTTTATATTCCTGCATGGAAAGATGATGTGTGTAACTCATGAGACTTTGCTTAGTATTAGGGTAGTTGGAGGATAGATAGATAGATAGAGTGATAGATAGATAGATCAATAGATGGCACAGGACGAGTTGAATATGAAGGAAGGATATCTAAAAAATAAAATTAAGAGAGTATTTTATTGGAAGATGCAGAAAGGGAGAGATCAAATGGGGTAAACTCACATGAAAGAGGCAAGAAAAAGGTTTCACAATGGAAGGGAAGGGGGGAGGTGAGAGGGAATGTATGAACCTTACTCTCATTGGATTTGGCCTAAGGAGGGAATAACATACACATGAAATTGGGTATCTTAACCTACAGGAAAGTAAGGAGGAAAGAGATGGGGGGATGACAGAAGGGGGGGCAGATTCAGAAAGGGAATAATCAGAAGCAAACACTTTTGAAAAGGAAAAGGGTCAAAGTTGAATATAGAATAAGTGGGGGGCAAGATAGGGTGCAGGGAAATATAGTCTTTCACAACATGATTATTAGGGAAGCGTTTTCCACAGCTATACATATATAACCTATATAAGTTATACATGTGTAACTTGCCTTATCAATGAGGGTGAGTGGAAAGGGAAGAAGGAAGATAATTTGGAACTGTTTTTATGTATAACTTGGAAATAAAATATATAGGTAATGGGGTATAGAAATCTATACTGCCCTACAAGAAAGTAAGGGGGAAGGGGATAAGGGGAGGGGTGACAAAAGGAAGAGTACACTGAGGGGAAAAGGTAAACAGAATGCATGTCATCTCAGGGGAGGGGGGAGGGAAAAATGGGGAGAAAATCTGGAATTTAAAATCTTGTGGAAATGAATGCTGAAAACTAAAAATAAATTAGAGAATAAAAATATTAGGGGGAAAAAGAACAGAAAACAAGGAAAGTATGTGAAAATTTGTCTCATACATATAGATTGTTTTTAAATAAAGTATAGAGTAAATTTAACACATTAATTTCAAAACTGTCTTGCTTGTCTTTGTCTCCATCTAAACTTCATTCGATTCTCTATAAAAATGGTAGGAGAATATGTCAGGCTGTTAGTAGTGAAGAAAGGAACAGATGTAAAGTAAGTGAGTGTAGATCAGTTTGTATTTTGAAGAAAAAGGACATAGATGGTGGATCTTTTATGGCACTTACTACACTAACATAATGGATGAACATATATTTGAAGAAAGATATACAGTGGTGCCTTGGAGCTACCACAGAATGCAGATTGGTCACAGAATATTCATAAGTATATAGTTATGATCATGCTTAAGGAGTTAGCTGTGCCACTTTTAAAATGCGCTTTGCCTGTAGTGACTTTTTAACATGCAAGCTGCCCAACATTTAGGGTCAGGGTTATTTACGCTGAGAAAACAGGCAAATTAGGATGGTTCTCAAAGATTAAGGGCAATCAGGTGTTGAGTCAAAAATAAATGTAAAAAGGAAGAATACTAAAGATATCAGAACATCTGGTTTTGGTTCCTATCTCTGCCATAAAGCTGTATGATTTTATTAGGTAAGTCACTTCTGACTTATGGGTCTCTTTTTTCATCTGTTAAATGGATTTAGACTCAGCTCCCTTTTGACATTCTCTGATCCTAATTTTTTGTTGTTGTTGTGTTTTGTTTTTTACTGCTTTAGATGTGTGTGTTTCAGGAGTTGCGGGTTTGGTTAGGATGGTGTGAGAACTACCAGATTCTGGCTATCAGTCCATAACTGTCTTCTTTTTTGTCTCATTTTTATAGGAGGAAGAGACCAATACTCATCTGTAAATCCCTTCAGTTATAAATAGTCTTTCAGAAAGAAAACTACCTAATTCATCTGATAAGAATGAGATAATTGCCTCAGATAGTTCCTCCCTCCACATCTCCCTAGAAAATCAGAAACCCAGACAGTATAAATAATGGCAAGAAACTTCTTTCAATCACAAATGACAAGTACAAAAGGTGTGGCTTTAAACAAAGAAGGTGCACAATTGTAGCTTCTTAGTGAAGAGGGGCCTGTCTGTCTAACTTTGTATAGCACTCAGCATAATGTCAAGCACCTGTAGGTGCTTAATTATTAAGTGCTTTAGGATGATGATAAATATGCTCATTATTATATCTGCCATTATATTTTTAGTGAATGAACCTTCCTCATCAAGCTTTGTAACCATGATTTCAATAGGATTAATTCACCAATTTCACATACCAAGTGCTTTTTTAATTCTACTTCTTAAACCTTGTCAGAAAACAATGAATTTGATTTTTATGTCTAATCTCAGTAATGGAGAACATTTAACTTACATTATTTCCTCAAATTGTTATAGCACCTAGATAGCTTAAGTATCATAAAGAAAATAGAAGAAATAATTATTGTACACTTAACACTTCTACTATATATGACTACATTTAAAATGTCATTTAATATTAGCAATATTCACTTGGAAAGCAGAGCTGTTTCAAGAAGTGGCCCTAGAAAATATAATTGTTTGATTAATATTATTATGAAGGTACTTTATGTGTTATGCTATCATTTCTTTTAACAAAAAGATATTGAATTCATAAAAATACATGGGGTTCAAAGTTCAAGAATACACACATTATCTTTTAAAAATAATTTTTATTTTTTGTTCATCGGAATTTGACAAACAGCAACAAACATGAACTTTTCCCACATGCAAAAAAAGGTTGTACATGAAACTGAGGATCTCTGTTACACAGCACTTATTTAAATATATAATAAATTCAGCTCATTAGTTTCAAAGTCATCATTTGTCTATCTTCCTCAGGACTTTCTTATGATTTTTTCTGCATAACTTTTTAATATTTTAATTTTTCCCTTTTTTTATTTGTTTTTGGTATCACTGAGACTAGACTTTGCTTTTCCCCACCAATATGCCTCTTCTACCTTCTTTTGTAACAAATAAGCATAGTCAAATGGAGATAGCTATTGGTCATGTCAAAAAATACGTATCTCATTCTCTACTATAAATCCAACACATTTCATCAAGATAAGGAGCATGCTTTTTTTTAAAAAATAGTTTTTTTATTTTTCCAATTACATATATAGATAGTTTTAAACATTCATTTTTATAAGATTTTGAGTTCAAAATTTTTCTCCCTCCCTTCCCCCAACCCAAGAAAGTAAACAATCAGATATAGGAATGTATAATCATGGAAACTTGTTTCCACATCAGTCATGTTGTGAAAGAAGAAACAGAACAAAAGGGAAAAGACACAACAAAAAAATAATAATATGCTTCAAGTTCCATAATTCTTTCTCTGGAGATGAATAGCAATTTCCATCATAAGTCTTTTGGAATTTTCTTGCTGAGACATTGTTTGCTAAGAAGAGCTAGGTCAGTCATAGTTTATCATAGCACAATGCTACTCTTGCTGCTTAGTGTTCTCCTGGTTCTTCTTACTTCACTCAGCATCAAATCATGTAAATATTTCCATGTTTTTCTGAAAACTGCCTGCTCATCATATTTTTGTGTTCCACTATATTCATATACCACAACTCGTTTAGCCATTCCTGATTTCCAATTCTTAGTCACCACAAAAAGAGTTGCTATAAATATTTTTGTACATGTGGATTCTTTTCACTTTTTCATTATCTCTTTGGGATACAGACCTAGTAGTGATATTGTTGGATCAAAGGGTATGCACAATTTGATTGCCCATTAGGCATAGTTCCAAATTGCTCTCCAGAACAGCTGATCAGTTTACAACTCCACCAAGAATTCATGTATTCCCATTTTCCTACATCTCCAACATTTATCATTTTCCATTTCTCTCATATTAGTCAATCTGATAGGTGTGATGTGGTACCTCAGAGTTGTGTTAATTTGCTTTCTCCAATCAATAGTGATTCAGAGCATTTTTTCATACAACTATAGATGGCTTTAATTTCTTCCTTTTAAAACTGCCTGTTCATACCCTTTGTGCATTTATCAAATGGGGAATGACTTGTACTGTTATAAATTTGATTCAGTTTTCTATACATTTGAGAAATAAGGCCTTTATTAGAAATACTTGCTGTAATGATTGTTTCCCAACTTTCTACTTTCCTTCTAATCTGGGTTGCTTTGGTTTTGTTTGTGCAAAAACTTTTAATTTAATGTAATCAAAATGATCCCATTTACATTTCATATTATTCCTTATCTCTGGTCTGGTCATAAATTCTTCCATTCTTCATAGATCTGACAGGTTAACTATTCTTTACCCTCTTAATTTGCATATAGCATCACCCTTTATGTCTAAACCATGTACTCATTTTGATCTTATCTTGGTATACGGTGTGAGATGTTGGTCTATGCCTAGTTTTTTCCATAGTCTTTTGCTGATAGGTGGTTCTTTTCCAAGAAGTTGGAGTCTTTGAGTTTTATATTATGATAGTCATTGACTATTGTATCTTGTGTAAATGATTCATTCCACTGATCCACTACTGTATTTCTTAGCCAGTACCAAACAGTTTGGATGATTGCCACTTTATAATATAGTTTTAGATCTGCTACAGCTAGGTCACCTGCCTTTGCCTTTTTGTAATTAATGCCCTTCATATTCTGGACCTTGTTCTTCCAGATGAGTTTTATGAATATTTTCTAGCTCAATAAAGTAATGTTTGGTAGTTTCATTGGTATGGTAATGAATAGGCAAATTAATTTAGGTGATTTGTCATTTTATCATATTAGCTTGGTCTACCCACAAACAGTGGATATATTTCTAATTGTTTAGATCCAACTTTATTTGCGTGAATTGTAATTGCTTTCATATAGTTTCTAGGTTTGTTGTGACAAGTGGACCCCCAAATATTTTATATTGTCTACATTTATTTTAAATGGAATTTATCTTTTTATCTCTTGCTGCTGGCCTTTGTTGGTATTGTGTAGAAATGCTGGTGATTTATGTGGGTTTATTTTATATCCTGCAAATTTGCTAGAGTTATTTATTATCACAAGCAATTTTTTTATTTGATTATCTAAATTCTCCAAATATACCATCATATCATCTTCAAAGAGTGATTGTATTGTTTCCCTGTTGCTTATTCTAATTCTTACAATTTCTTTTTTTCTCTTATTGCTAAAGCTAAGATTTCTAGCACAATATTGAATAATAGAGGTGATAATGAATAGTCTTGCTTCACCCCTGATCGTCTAGCTTATCCCCATTACAGATAATGCTTGTTCATGGTTTTAGATAGATACTACTTATTTTAAGGAAAACTCCATTTATTCCCATGCTCCCCGGTGTTTTTAGTAGGAATAGGGGCAGTGTTTTGTTGAAAGCTTTTACTGGATCTATTGAGATAATCATATGATTTCCATTGGTTTTGTTATTGATATGCTCAATTATGCTAATTGTTTTTCTAATATTGAAACAACCCTACATTCCTGATATAATCACATCTGGTTATAATGTCATATTCTTGTGATAAATTGCTATAATCTCTTTTGTTTAAATTTTTTCCTTCAACATTCATTAGGGAACTTAGTTTATAATTATCTTTCTCACTTTTGGCTTTTCCTGGTTTAGGTATTAGCTCCACATTTGTGCCATAAAAACAAATTTGGTAGGACTCCTTCTTTGTCTGTTGTTACAGATAGTTTACAAAGTATTGGAATTAATTATTCTTCAAATGTTTTTGTAGATTTCACTTGTGAATCCCTCTGGCATTGGAGATTCTTCTTAGAAAGTTCATTGATAGCTTATTCAATTTCTTTTTTTTTAAGTTTATCTGCATTTTCTTTTTTTTTATTTAAATTTATTTATTTAAATTTTCAACATTCATTTCCACATAATTTTGGTTCCAAATTTTCTCCCCATTTCTCCCCTCCCCCACCTCAAAATACCAAGCATTCTAATTACTGCTATCGCCAATCTGTCCTCTTTTCTAACATTCCTCCCTTCCTATCTCCCCATCTTCTCTTTTGTCCTGTAGGGCCAGATAACTTTCTATACCCCATTACCTGAATTTCTTATTTCCTAGTTGCAAGAACAATACTCAACAATTGTTCCTAAAACTCTGAGTTCCAACTTTTCTTTTTCCTTCCCTTCCCACCCATTCCCTTTGGGAAGGCAAGCAATTCAATATAGGATATATCTATGAAGTTTTGTAAATGACTTCCATTATACTCATGTTGTGTAAGACTAACTACATTTCCCTCCATCCTATCCTACCCCCTATTTCTTCTGTTCTCTCTTTTGATCCTATCCCTCCCCAAGAGTGTTAACTTCTACTTGCTCCTTCCTCCCACTGCCCTCCCTTCCATCATCCCCCTTACCCTGCTTATCCCCTTCTCCCCCACTGTCCTGTATTGTAGGATAGGTTTTCATACCAAAATGAGCATGCATTTTATTCCTTATTTTAATAGAATGTGATGAGAGTAAGATTCATGTTTTTTCTCTCATCTCCCCCCTCCTCCCTTCCACTGAAAAGTCTTTTACTTGGCTCTTTTATGAGAGATAATGTGCCCCATTCCATTTCTCCCTTTCTCCTCCCAATATATTTCTCTTTCACTGCTTAATTTCATTTATTAAGATATGATCCCATCCTATTCAATTCACCCCCTGCTCTCTGTCTCTTTCTATATGTATGTGTGTGTGTGTGTGTGTGTGTGTGTGAGTGTGTATGTAGGGGGGGCAGTAATCCCACCAACTACCCAGATACTGAAAAAAGTTTCAAAAGTTACAAATATTGTCTTTCCATGTAGGAATGTAAACAATTCAACTTTAGTAAGTCCCTTATGATTTCTCTTTGCTGTTTACCTTTTCATGCTTCTTTTGATTCTTGTGTTTGAAAGTGCAATTTTCTTTTCAGCTCCGGTCTTTTCGTCAAGAATGCTTGAAAGTCCTCTATTTCATTGAAATAGACTATAATACTTTCCCCTGAAGTATTATACTCAGTTTTGCTGGGTAAGGGATTCTTGGTTTTAGTCTTAGTTCCTCTGAATTCTGGAATATCATATTCCACACTCTTTTGTTCCCTTAATGTAGAAACTGCTAGATCTTGGGTTATCCTGATTGTATTTCACAATACTTGAATTGTTTCTTTCTAGCTGCTTGCAATATTTTCTCCTTGACCAGGGAACTCTGGAATTAGGCCACAATGTTCCTAGGAGTTTCTCTTTTTGGACTTGTGGATTCTTTCAATATTTATTTTGCCCTCTGGTTCTAGAATATCAGGGTGATTTTCCTTCATAATTTCATAAAAAATGATATCTAGGCTCTTTTTTTGATCATGGCTTTCCAGTAGTCCCATAATTTTTAAATTTTCTCTCCTGGATCTATTTTCCAGGTCAGTTGTTTTGCCAATGAGATATTTTACATTCTCTTCCATTTTTTCATTCTTTTGGTTTGTTTTGTGATTTCTTGGTTTCTCATAAAGTCATTAGCCTCCATCTGTTCCACTTTAATTCTTAAAGAACTATTTTCTTCAATGAGCTTTTGAACCTCCTTTTCCATTTGGTTACTTCTGCTTTTTAAAGCATTCTTCTCCTCATTGGCTTTTGGAACTTCTTTTGCCAGTTGAGTTAGCTGATTTTTATTTTTTTTTTTAAATAAATTTATTTAACTTTTTACATTCATTTTCACAAGATTTTGGGTTCCAAAATTTTCTCCCCATTTGTCCCCTCCCCCCTCCCCAATACACTGGACATTCTAATTGCCCATATCACCAATCTGCCCTCTCTTCTATCATCCCTCCCTTCCCTTACCCCATCTTCTCTTTTGTGCTGTAGGGCCAGATAACTTTCTATTCCCCATTATCTGTATTTCTTATTTCCTAGTAGCAAGAACAATACTCAAGAGTTGGTCCTAAAACTTTAAGTGCCAGTTTCTCCCCATCCCTCCCTCCCCACCCCTTCCCTTTGGGAAGGCAGGCAATTCAATATAGGCCGTATCTGTGTAGTTTTGCAAATG
>JAQQSK010000525.1:0-17632 GCA_028658325.1 Potorous gilbertii
TCCAGAAGTCAAAGGAACTAGGTCTAAAACCAAGAATCACCTACCCAGCGAAACTGAGTATAATACTTCAGAGGAAAATATGATCTTTCAATGAAATAGAGGACTTTCAAGCATTCCTGATGAAAAGATGACAGCTGAAAAGAAAATTTGACTTTCAAACACAAGAATGAGAAGAAGCATGAAAAAGTCAACAGCAAGGAGAAGTCACAATGGACTTACCAAAGTTGAACTGTTTACATTCCTATATGGAAAGACAATATTTGTAACTCCTGAAATTTTTCAATATCTGGGTAGTTGGTGGTGTTACACACACACATACACACACACATGGACAGGCGTGCATGCACACACACACATTTTCAGGTGTGCATGCACACAGAGAGACAGAGAGCACAGAGTGAATTGAATAGGATGGGATCATATCTTAAAAGAAATCAAGGTAAACGGTGAGAAAGAAATGTAGTGGGAGGAGAGAGGGTGAAATGGAATGGGATAATTTATCTCTCATAGAAGAGGCAGGCAGGAATCTTCTTAGTGGAGGGAAAAAGAGGAGAGCTGAGAAAAAAAAATGAAGTTTACTCTCATCACATTCGACTGAAGAAAGGAATAAAATGCACACATTTTGGTAAGAAAACCTATCTTTCAATAGAGGAAAGTGGGGGAGAAGGAGATAAGCAGGGTAGGGGGGGATGATGGAAGGGAGGACAATGGGAGGAGGGCGCAATTTGAAGTCAACACTCGGGGAGGGACAGAATCAAAAGAGAGAATGGCAACAATGTGGGGCAGGATAGGATGGTTAGTCTTACACAACACGAGTATTATCAAAGTCATTTGCAAAACTACACAGATATGGCCTATATTGAATTGCCTCCCCTCCCAAAGGGAATGGGTGGGGAGGGAGGGATGGGGAGAAGCTGGAACTCAAAGTTTTAGGAACAACTGTTAAATATTGTTCTTGCTACCAGGAAATAAGAAATACAGGTAGTGGGGAATAGAAAGTTATCTGGCCCTACAGGACAAAAGAGAAGATGGGGCAAGGGAAGGTAGGGATGAAAGAAGAGAGGGCAGATTGGTGATATGGGTAATTAGAATGTTCGGTGTATTGGGGAGGGGGGAGGGGACAAATGGGGAGAAAATTTTGGAACCGAAAATCTTGTGAAAATGAATGTAAAAGGTTAAATAAATAAATAAATAAATGAATCAGTACTGATTAGAGCAATGCAACTCTGAAGTACTACCTCACACCCATCTGATAAGCTAATATGACACAAGAGGAAAATGACAAATGTTGGAGAAGAAATGTGGGAAAATTGGAACACTAACACATTATTAGTAGACTTGTGAACTGATCCAACCATTCTGGAGAGCAATTTGTAATTAAGTCCTGATGGCTGTAAAACTGTGCATACCCTTTCATTCAAGAGACCTAATACTATTACTAGGTCTGTATTTCAAATAGATCATAAAGAGTGCGAAAGGATTCACATGTACAAAAATATTTGTAGCAGTTTTTGTGGTGGCAGAGGACTGGAAATCAAGGGCATGCCCATCAAGTGGGGAATGGCTGAACAAACTGTGATATATGAATGCAATGGAATACTATTGTGCTATAAGAAATGACAAATAGGTGGATTTCAGAAAAACCTGGACTTACATGACGTGATGCTGAGTGAAATGAGCAGCAGCAGGAGAACATTGTACACAGTAAGAGCCACATTATACAATGATCAGCTTTGATAGATTTGGCTCTTATCAGTAATACAATGATCTAAGACATTCCAAAAGACTCATGATGGGAAAATGCTATCCACATCCAGACAAAGAACTCTGGAGTCTGAATGCAGACCAAGGCATAATATTTTCATTTTTTGTTATATTTTCTTTCTTGTGATTTTCCCCTTGTGTTCTGCTTCTTCTTTCACAACATGACTAATGTGGAAATGTTTAATATAATAGTACCTGTATAACATATCAGATTGTGTGATGTCTTGGGAATGGGGGAGGAGAGGGAAGGAAGGAGGGTGAAAACATTTGGAACTCAAATCTTATTAAAAGTGAATGTTGAAAATTATCTTTACATGTAATTGGAAAAAAATACTATTGAGAGAAAAAATATTTCCCGAAATGAATTATCACACGTGCCAATAAGGTATTAACTTTTCAAGTAGATAACATTTGGGGCATGAGGACCAGTCCTAGCCAACATATAAAACTTGTTTCTCTTTAATTAACTCTATCCACACTGTTCAGTCTCCTTTAGTAGGGGTATTTCTATGCTTAATTAAGGTTAATTTACAATGGGTTAAAGTAAGAAATCTTGAGTGGTTTTTCATCACCTACGATACATAAATGAAATGGCTGACTCCAGACAGTCTAGGTCTCTAAAATATAGTCCCAACATCTGTGTACCTTGATCATATACCACTTCTCAAAACTCTGTATTCTAATCAAACTGGAAAACTATTTCATCCTTCATTCTTGTCTCATCCACATGAAAGGTCATGTCAATATCTACAGTGTTCTGCTTGGAGTGGATGTCACCTTCCCTTCTCTCTGCTCCCTACCACCCAACTCCAACATATTCCCAAATCCATCTCTCTTCCTCCAAAAATCTGCCTGAGATGCCTCTTCCTCCATGAAGTTAGCCCCAATCTCCCAGGTAAAAGTATCCCTTTCAGAAGGCAAATACTGTCCTTTTGATATGAGAATCTCCAAGACCTTCCTATACTAGGACTTAATAGTTGGTGCTTAAGGTTGACAGGATTTGAACAAATTCTCAGTCAGGCAAAGGGCCCCAGCTGAGAGAAAGCAAGACCAAATGAGCAAGGAGAAGACAGAAATTGAGCTAACTGCTCAGAGAGAGGTAGCTCACTGGTTTAACACATGGAATCCCATGTCCTAGGAGAACACTTAATGAGTCTGCAAGTATTCAGGCTGCAAAGAGAGACTTAAACAGTGATAGTGAAAGATGGTAGAAAGAAAAATTCTAAACCAACTTGTGTTTACTCAGTCCTCTCCATTTATGGCATCTCTCCCAATTCCACAGAATAACAAGGGAAATGTGGACAGACAAAGCAGGGAGGCTTTCTTACAAAATTCTTTTATTCAACTAACTGTTCTTAAGCACTGACTGCATACAAAGTACTACACTAGGACCTATGGACAAAGGTATGACCAGCTGCAACTTGTGACACTTGAGGTAGGTCAGATCTCAGTCCCAGGCTCCTTTTATCACGTGCCTCTTCCTTCCCCTTGCATAGAGCAGGGCCTGTTCCTAGTTCATCCTTCTTATTTTTATAATATGACTCCTTCAGCAGTCCCAGGACACAATGAAGAACAGAGATGACACCTTATTTATTAAGGACAAATACCTGGAAAAAAGTACAGCAAATGCAGAAAGGATAGCAGTGTAACTAAGAGGGAGTCTGTATGAGAACAGCAGAAGCAGACTTCCTTCCTGGGGCTCTGGACCAAGAGAGTGTAGAAAACATCCAGAAAAGGAGGTGGAAACTACAGGGTCTTTTGGGAGGAAGAAGGTAAATGGCCTCTAGGTGCAGGAGAATTCTGGCTCCAGGACAATGACTGAACTGCTCCTCCCTCTTGGATGCCTGGGGACCCTGACCAGGAGAGTAGGGATGGGTGGCTCTCTCTTTGAAGGAAGGAATCCTAAGGTTCACCTCAGCAAGCCTGCAGGGAGGAAGAGAGTGATTACAGGCTACAGGATCTAGAAGCAGCATCTCTTCTCCAAGGAGGAGGGAAAGCCTGATGATGCCTCGGAGATAGAGTCCCCATTAATCTTTCCTGTGACCTCAAGAAAAGATTTACTCATTTTTCTCATTAAAACGTAGATTTTCCCTCTTCTCCTGCTCCCTGGAATCCTGAGGATGTCTCTGAAAACTCTGATTCCGAAGGAAAGGGATCCTACCTAAAGCAGGACTTCTGCTGAACCATGGGACATTTGGAGAATAGGACTGGAAACTTCTTGTAACAATAGGGTAAAAGAGCACAGATTCTACCACTCCCTCTTGCATCCTAAGGAGCAATTGATGCCCCAGTTAGAGAGAAAAAGAGCCTAATAAGAGAGAGACAGAATCAAAGTCACACCCATTCCTATAGTCTGTGAGCTCAGGATTGGAGAATTATGAGCTTTGGCCAAAAAGGAAAAGGGATATTACCTGTAGGTTGAGGTCCAGTGTGTCCTGAGGAGGCAGAGGAAGAATGCGAAAGAGAAAAATACAAGGTCACAAACAGTGAAGTCCTTAGAGTGGGGAGTTTTCTATCCTAGTGTCAGGATGTTCACCTCCCACCCTAACATGAGAAATCCTAAACTTTAACCCCATTATGTCTGAGGAATTCTCATGAAAAGCAAAGGGAAAGTTCACTGTTGTAAAAACCTGAGAAGTCTCCTCTTTGTCAGGCCCAGCATTTGGGTCTCACTCTGTCCCTCAGGCACCAAATCCTCCTATTCCAGGTTGGCTTTGCTTTGGGAAATATTGATCAATATTGAAATATTGATCTCAATGTCTCCCACACCCTGGCTTTTCATCAGACCTCCTGGGATAAGTTCCCTTTATGGGATAAGGGGGTGAGAGCCAGAGCCCCTGGTCCAGTGGAGATGGATCTTCCCTCATGGCCTGAGTTCTATGCAGCCAAATTCTCTCACTACATGCTCCTCACCTTTCTTGTTCTTCAAGTGGATGATCAACCCTACAATGAGGAAGATCAGCCCCAGCACAAAGCCTCCAATTCCACTCAGCAATTTGCTCTGGGCAGATTCAGACTGTGCCCCTGCAGAGAAGATGCCTTGCAGTCATTACTTATCAGTCCTCTCCATCCCATCCTCAGCCAGTTACCTCAGAGCCCAGACTGGTTTAGAAATGGAGAGGTAAGGAGGGGCAGAAGCCTGAATTTTTGTTCAGGGGTGAGGTTAGGGAGAATGACTGCTTTGTTGAGGACATTTCCCATTTCTTGACTCCCAGAGACATATTAGGAGAGAATTCCCAGAGGGAAAGATAATCTACCTCCTAGGGAAAGGGATAGTCAAGAGAATCTTGGAGAGGATGGACTAAAATTCTACAAGTTCCTTCTGTTGAGGAATGCGTATTTCCACAAAGCACCAGGGTTCTATGGATGCCAGCTCAATGCTGCAGTCGGGAAGTTATGCTAGGAGAGGGAGTAGGATATCCAAGGCATAGAAAAGGGGTCTGTGCTAACATGCACTGAAGGACCTCCAGAGACATAGGTCTTCTTGTCCTGGGGTTAGAGGGAAGGGAACAGGGTGGAGACAGGGTAAGGGAGTTGACTCTCACTCCATTCCACAATGATGGGGCTCTGTAGGCTGGCATGCTCCACACTGCAGGTGTAGACATCTCTGCTCTGGGGAGTCATTTCTAACATGATCAGGGTCTGGTAGGTCCAGTCTCCATGTTGTATCACACCCGTGGACACGATCCCAGCTGTCTCCTCCTGCCCATTCTTGAACCAGATGACTTTGATCTTGCTGGGATAGAAGCCAGTGACAGAGCAGACTAGCAGGTGCTGCAGGGCCTCTGTCTTGGAGGGGGAGATGATCACTCTGGGCTGGACTGAGGGGGAGGGAGAGACAAAGTGTCATGGGAGGGGGATACTCCTACCTTGTGATGAGGGTCCCTGTGGCTGTCAGGCCCTGAAGGCCTCTCCCAGAGGTGTCCGGCACAGGCTCAGAGGTGTTCTCCCTTGTCCAGGGTGGGGGGTGAGGTCCTCCAGGCCCCCATCGTCCCCATTGGGCCTGTCCGGTCTGCACAGGGTCCCCTCGGCCCCGGTTTTGACTCAGCCCTTTTGGGCGGTCCTGTCCTGAGTGGGGGAGAGGGAGGGGGGCTGCGGGGCAGAAGGAGCGGGGTCCAGCCTCCTCGGGTCAGCTCAGGACACACAGTCAGGTCTGGGATCAGGAGGACCGCCCTCTCGGGTCCCTACTCCCGAAGTCAGGGGGTCACTCACCTCTTCTGTCCACCGTGAAGGGCTTGTCAGTGTTGTAGTTGTGTCTACACAGCGTGTCCACGTAGGCTCGATATTCCTCCAGGATCTCCTCCTGACTGTTCCAGTATTCAGCATCGGGCCTCCCCAGCTCCGTCACCGCCAGGAACTGCTCCACGTCGCTGTCGAAGCGGACATTCTCCACGCCATTGTAGATCCCCCTAACCACAAGGCGCACCCGCTCCGTGCCGTTGGTGAAGTAACACTCAAACTTGTACTGAAACACGAAATCCTCTGGGGACAGACCCAGAGCAGCGTCAGGCAGACTGCCCGACCTCCGCCCCAGTGACCAGGCCGGACCGCCCGCCAGTGGTACCTGACGGGTCACCTGCATCCCTCAGTCACTGAGCTCTTTACCCCAAGCTCCCCGTCCCCTTTCCGAGTCCAGGGCAGAGGTAGCGGGCGAGGCCTCCCCCCCACCACCCGCCCCTCCCCACCCCTCCTCGGCCCTCCCCAGACTGGAAAACAGAAATCTTGAAGAAATTCCCTAGTCTTGACATGCTGTATATTCAAGGCCCTGGACAGGTCTGTTCCTCCTTCCCTGCACCTCTGTTTCTTTTCAAAGTCCCCACATCTCACTTAGATTGGAGCTATGACATTGCTCTGGAAGCAGACAGAACCGTTCAGGTAAGGAACTAGGATACACATAGAAACACATAGGCCATACAGAGACAGGGGAGAACTGGGCAAGAGGATCTTCACACTCATCTTTGGCTTCCTCTGACCTGGTAGTACTTGGATACTCCAGGTACAAGGACAGTGAGTCTAGAGTGACTCCCCATTAGATGTATTCCAAAGACAATTATATGAGGGAATCTGAGCAAAGAGAGAACACCATCACCTGGAGAGGTGAAGGAAGTTTTCATGGAGCATGAGGTATTTGAACTATTCTTTGAAGGAAGTCAAGGCTCTGAAGGCAGAGATGAGGAGGGAGTACCTTCTAAGGATGAGGAACAGCTTATACAAACAGAGCAGAGAGATGAGGGTTAAATTCTGGGAAAAGCTGATAGATTAGTTCAAGTGGAATGGGAAGTGTACAGAGGAGAGTAAAATGAACTTGGAGAGTTGGGTTGGGCTTTAAACATCAGATTGAGGAATCAGGCCTTGATCCTAGAGGCAATGGGAAGACACAGAAGGTTTGTAAGAAGACTAGGAATATTGTTTGACATTGGTGTGAATGATGGATTTAAGAGAGAAATCAGCAGAACAGGGCTGACCTGAGCATTGAGAAAGTCAGACAATATAGTGCAGGTGAGAGAGAAATTTTCTCAAGGGAACCTTCTCAGTCTTCAAACAGTCCCCTCAGTCCCACTATCTTGTTCCTTACCACAGGCACATGTATTGATGCCAGACCAACCTAAGGATGGCCTGGGTATCGTTGTAACTCTGACATAGCTCACTGCTCCACCATCAACCCCAAATGATCAGCTTGTTTTTCTGCAGAAGGAGCCCTCTCCAGCCTCACCAGTGGCCTCTATTCCTCAACAGGAGCAATTTCCCACCCTCTTCTTGGGAGATCGAGGACTTCCCCACCCTGTGTGGATGAGTCAGGGAGCACCATTACTTCACTTACCTGGGATGCCCCTGGCCCAAGATGCAGATAAACTCAACAGCATTGATATCATTAAGAGACCAATGTTCCAGCAGTCAGCAGATGTCCAAACATCAACCATGTCAGAGATGAGTAGGAAATCAAGGGAGTGAGCAAGCAGGATGGATGGTCTCTAAGTCAATCAATAGGACTTAGCTCCTCACTTATTGGAGAAAAAGTGTAGAATGGTGTCTGTAAGTCCTCCAACTTTGAAAAGTGACTAAAAGAGGAACCAATAAGCTTTCAAAGCTGATCTGTGTCATCTGTCTCCAGGCAGAAAGTTATTATAAAGGACCTGCTAGAACACTTTTCTTGGCAGGAGAAACAAGTGCCCTAGAACTAAGCCCTTACAGCCTCCTAAATGTACTTCTTTATTCCTGTCTTCCTTTGCTCATATCTTCAATTCCCTTTTATCTTTAAAATGCGTCTCATTAGAACTTGAATTCTCTGAGAGCAGAACTATATCTCCAGCCCTTAACACAGTGCTTGGCACATAGTAAGTGGTTACTAAGTTCCTTATTCATGCTTTCAATAATATACACATTTATAATTATAATGTTTTACATGCAGTAATTGTTTTCATATAACAAAGTGCTTTTCTTATAGTAACTGTTAGGGGCCAAGCTCTGGACCGCCCTTTGTGAGCTACCTGTGCCCTCAGGGAGGAGCATGGGAGGGGTTCTGGCTGGGGATATAAGGAGTTGTCCAGGTAGAATCAGGGAGAGATGCCATTAATAAAGTGTAAGTGCACCAGCCACCTCGGGTGTTTTGTGTAGTCATTTCCCCTCCGTGGAGGAGTGGGATTCCCCTGCTGTAACTGCATATGGTAGGGGCCAGAGACGTCCGAAGACCCGGGATAGGGTAAGTACAAGCGAGGACCGGGGGTAGCCCGACCAGGAGCCCGGACAGATACCGTCTGGCTCAGTATCCAGGCGACGGCTGGGGAGTATCTCCATGCAAGTAACATCTCAAAAATTCAATGGTACTAGGAGAATTTTAGCACAAGTATTCCATCTATAGTATGCAAGATGGTTCAGAATTCTGCCATCAGAGCTCTTCTTGAACTCTCAGCTGGCATTTACCTTCTGGACTATTTGTCTATATGACTGCAACCTGTCACTCTAGGTTCCTGAGACGCTGGTCTAGACATAGAAATGCTTTTACTCTCTGTTTTTACCTGGTAGAAACTCCATTAGTTTATATTCATATGACATACATAAAGGAGAAAAGAATCTGGGCAATTGCCTTAGGAACTCAAATACTGATGAATGGTAGTGAATAATTAAACATGGTTTTAGATATCTTCTTACATCTAATAGTAAGTTTCTGAGCTTTCCTCAAGAACAGTTTGGAAAACCCTTACCCAAGAAAGGAAACATCCCTCATGAAATATTGAAACATCTACTTTTCTATAAGTTACTCAAAATCTTTAAAATGTTCTCTTACAGAGAACAATAGTAAATACACAAAGTAAAAAAAAAATGAAAAGGAGTTACCTGTGAGGTAGATGGAGTTCCAAGTCCTCAAAAAGCCAGCTTATTGATACACTTTCTTGGATGAGGCTCCAGAACTGAGCACGGTATTTCATATGTAGTCTGACCAGGACAGAGAAGAGTAGAAATATGACAACTCATTTGAGCACTAATTTATTTCAAAACATTTGCTAGATGTCTACTGTGGGGAGAATATATTGACAGGCACTGGAAGACATGCAAAATTTTGCTCTATGTTTTCTACTTAATAATATTTTATTTTTATAATTACATGCAAAAACAGTTTACAACATTCATCTGTATAAGATTTTGAGTTCCAAATTTTTTTTTCTCTCGCTCCCCAGACCTCTGCCTAAATGACAAAAAATACAACATAGGTCATACATGTACATTCCCATCAAACACACTTACACTTTAGTCAAGCCATGAAAGAAGAATCAGCACCAAAGAGGGAAAACATGAGAAAGAAAAAAAATAGAGAAAATAGAATTCTTTGATCTACATTCAGACTTCATAGTTCTTTCTCTGGATGTGAATATAACATTTTCCCTCATGAGTCTTTTGGGACTGTCTTAAATCATTGTATTGCTGAGAAGAGCTAAGTCTATGAAAGTCAGTCAAGATGCAAAATTTTGAATAAGATGATATCATCTTTGTTTATGTAATCCTTACAGTTTCCTAGAGGAATAAGACACATATACTTGGAAAATTTGATGGATCTGTACTCTTAATAATGGTAGTACCACTCCTGTGGTACACAATGATATTCATTCATGACTTCATGCTGTGTGATTTATGTCCATATTTCTTCATAAACTCTATATTGAAGTTTGACCCAATATGCCAGAGACTTTCCCTTTTTAGCATTTCATGACAAGCAATCAGGAGCCTGGCTGTTTATTTGTAATATTAATGACCATGCAGACATTTCAAGTAACATTTTAAACTTAGTCAAGTGCTTTACATGTGTTATCTCATGTAAACTCCTTGTGGGTAGGAATTGTTTCATCCTTTATATTTGTGTCTCCAGTGACTAGCACCTGTCACACAGTAAATTCTCAATAAATACATATTGATTTGTTGAATGACTGATTGATTTTATCTTCACAACCACTATATATACCTAAACAAATATAATATACACACACATATATTCCCTCTATCTACACTAGTACTGAAAAAGTTCTCATGAGATACAAATATCATCTTTCCATGTAGGAATGTAACCAGCTCAAATTTAATAAATCCCTTATGGCTTCTCTTTTATATTTACCTTTTCATGTTTCTCTTGATTCTTGTATTTGAAAGTCAAATTTTCTATTCAACTCTGGTAATTTCAGCAAGAATGGTTGGAAGTCCTCTGTTTCACTGAAGTTCCATTTTTTTCCCTTGAAGTATTATGATTAGTTTTTTTTTTTTAGTAGGTGATTCTTGGTTTTAATTCTAGCTCCTTTGACCGCTGGAATATCATGTTCCAAAGACTTCAATTCCTTAGATTGGAAGCTGATAATCCTGTGTTATCCTGATCTTTGGGGGACTGTACCCCAAAGATCTATGCCTGCATGAGATCTTTCTTCCAGTCACAAATGAATGAGGTAGGAACAAGGATGGTATGCACTCCATTTATTCTCAGCTAGCGCAGAGTATATATAGGCATTCTACTTCCCATGTGTGCAGGAAACTTGTATACACTATGTTCTGCGCTTACGTGCTTGGTTGTTGCTGCTCTGGCTCAACATAATTGCTGAAGGTCAGTTCTTGATTGAGGGTGGTCCATCATGTAAATCGTGCAAGAGATGACATCCCAAGAGATATCTCCTGAGGATAAAATGACCCTGATAACCCAAGAGTTCCAAACGCCTTACAAATGTGGTTCTCAGGTAGACCAAATAGTTTTAGAATTATCTCTCTTGGAACTTTGTTTCTAGGTCAGTTGCTTTTCCAATGAGATACTTCACATTGACTTCTATTTTTCATTTTTGTGTTTTTGTTTTATAATTTTTTGATTTCTCATAAAGTCATTAGCTTCCATCTACTCAATTCTAATTATTAAAGAACTATTCTCTTCAGTGGGCTCTTGGATCTTTTCAATTTGGCTGATTCTGCTTTTTAATGCATTTTTCTACTCATTAGCTTTTTGAACCTCTTTTGCCATTTAGGTTGGTCTATTTTTAAAGGTGTTACTTTTTTCAGCATTTTTTTTGGCTTTCCTTTAGCAAGCTAGTCACTTGTGTTTCATGATTTCCTTGCATCACTCCCATTTCTCTTGTCAATTTTTCCTCCACCTCTGTTGTTTGACTTTCAAATCCTTTTTGATCACTTCTATGGCTTGAGATCATTTCATATTTTTGGGAGGCTTTGGAGGAGCTTTAACCTTTCTATCTTTCTCCAATTGTATGATTGCTCTTCCTCTGGTTCTATGCTTTGCTCTTCCTCATCCAAAAGGATGGAAGAAAATACTGCTTCATCAAGAAAGAATACTTCTACAATTTTATTTTTTCCCCTTTTTAGGCATATTGCCTGTCAATTATTTGACTTTTAGGTCCTTTGTCAAATGGAGGTTGTACTACCCCAGGTTTCAGAGATTTTGTGCAGCTGTTCTCCAAGATATCTCTAAAGACCTGTAAGTTCTTAGTTGTTCCAAAGTAGCATAGTCAATGGAGAGGTGTTTATTCATCTCCTGGCCTGTCTTTGTATCTGTGAGCAACCACAAGCACATTTTTTCTACCCTGGATCTGTGAGTAGGATTCCCTGTCCACAGCCTCCACCAGCTCTGACACACCAGTACTCCTCCTAATTCCAGAACCACCACTCAAGACTGAGACCTAGATCAGCTGCTCAATTCCCCCAGGGTCTGTAGACCAGAGTTCTAGAAGAGGTTGCTGATACAGCAATGGCTGCCACCATCCTTGGGCTGGGGCTGAGGACAGACCTTACCCCTTTCACCCGGGTGAAAGAGGTTTCTCAATGACTATTGAAGCTGTCTTTGGCTTTTGTGGGTTGAGAAATCTGGAAACCTGCTTCAGCTGCCTGTGATTCAGCACCCTGAAGCCTATTCCATTCTTGTCTGCTAGCAACCCATGATGAACTGTGCTCCACTCTGAGCCCAGTGCCATAGACCCTACCTATGGGCCTTCCACTTTGTGCTGGACTGGAAATTTCTTTCATTCTGTCATTTTGTGGCTTCTGTTTCTCCAGATTTTGTTTAGAGTAATTTTTTTACAGATACTTTAAGGGCTTTGGGAGGAGAACTCAAGCAGGTAGGTGCTTCCATTGTGCCATTTTGGCTCTGCCTCCCCCTCCTTGAAGCTGATACAATTTTAAAATAACATTTCCACCAAAAAATATCCACAACTATAATAACTCAAGAGTGTTGAAAAATCAGTCGAAAATCCTCCAGATTAAAAAAGAAAATGTTAGCACAAGTGGAAGATAAGTTTAAATAAGGAAAAAGCCTGGAATAAGAGGTGATACAAGCTTTATTTACGTAGAACATTTTGGATGATCCATGATGAATTCAAAGTGGCTTGTAATACACATATTCAATGATGCAGCTTTCAAACAATCTGCTATAGTGATAGCATCTTGATCATATGATTACACAGCTAATGTGGCACAACTATAGAGTAATAGAGAAGTATTCTGGTGTGGTGTACAGAAAAAGAAAATGAAAATTTGTGCACGTATCTGACCATCTCTTGGGAACTGGTTTGTGCTCAAATGTGAAACTGTAGTGGCAGATTGGAAACAATTTGATAACAGGCTGAATTCGAGAATATCAGGTCAGCTTCCCTTGATAAGATCTTGAAAGCTGATATCCAGGCTCTTTCTTTGATCATGGATTCCAGGCAGTCCAAGAATTTTTAAATGATCTCTCCTGGATATATTTTCCAGTCAGCCATTTGTCCAATGAGACATTTCACATCATCTTCCATTTTTTATTTCTTTTGGTTTTGCTTTATAATTTCTTAATTTCTCAGAGTCCTTGGCTTCCATGTGCTCCATTCCACATTTTAAGGAACTACTCTCTTCAGTGAGTTTTGGACCTCCTTTCCCATTTGACCATGTCTGAGCCCCAAGGCATTCTTCTCCTCATTGGCTCCTTGTAACTCCTTTGTCACCTGGGACAGTCCATTTCCCAAGGCGCCATTTTCTTCAACAATTCTTTTGATCTTTCCGAACAAGCTGCTGATTCACCCTTCATGAGTTTCTTACATCACTCTCATATTCCTTCCAATTTTTCCTCTACTTCTCTTACTTGATTTTCAAAATCCTTTTTGAGCTCTTCCATGGCCTGAGCCCATTGGATATCTATTTCAGATGTTTGAGATACAGAGGCCTTCACTCCCATGTCTTAACCTGATGGTAAGCAGTTTTCTTCTTCATCAGAGAGGAATGGTGCAATCATCTATTCCCCAAGAAAATAACCTTCTATGGTCTTATTTTTTTCCCTATTCTGGGCATTTTCCCAGCCAGTTACTTGTCTTCTGAGAGTCCTCTCCAACCCTGGCCTGGGTCCACCCAGGTAGTGCTTGGGGTCTGAGATTCAAATGATGCTCCCCAGCCTCAGGACTTTTGGCAGCAGGCCTGGCTGTTATGGAATGGGAGCTTAATTCCTGGTGCTCAGGTAGGGGGGCAGGGCCGCCTCCCATGCTCAGTTCCCTCAGGGGGTTTATGCAGAGACCTTCAGGAATGGAGCTGCTGCGGAGCTCCTACCTACTCTGGGAGCCTCTGGCCACCTGCTGCCTCTGCTGCTGCCTCCTGAGGGTGCCTGAGTCCCGGAGACACTCTGCTCCCCTCTCAGCCCATCTCTCTCACTGACCTGTGCGTCTGTGGGTGGAGGGATATTCGCGGTCACTGGAGATACCATCCCTGAAGCCTGCTCAGATCTGTCTGCTCCTCTCCATGTCACTTGCCAGGGCAGGACAGGACAGGGCTCCACTCCGCCCGGTGTACGATGGACCTTTGGGATCAGTTTTTCAGGGCTCTCTGGAACGGAAATCTCCTTCACTGTGTTGCTGTGCGGCTTCCACTGTTCCAGAATTTGTTGGGAGTTCTTTTTAGAGGAAATCCATGGGGTGTGGGTTCGGAGCTAGCATATGTGAGTCTTTCTACTCCGCCATCTTGACTCTGCCTCCCTATGCCCCCTCTTTTATCCCCTTCGCCCCTGATTTTCTATAGGGCAAGGTAAAATTCCATACCAAATTAAGTGTGTATTTTATTCCCTTCTGAACGGAAATCTGATGTGAGGAAGGCTCATTTATTCCCTCTCACCTTCCCCTTCCTCTCCTCCACTGTAAAAGCTTTTTCTTGCCTCTTTTATGGCAGATGATTTGCTATATTCTACTTCTTGCTTTCTATTTCCCTTAGGACATTACCCTGAACCATTAATTTTCTTTTTTTAGATATAATCCCTTAATATTCATCTCACCCTGTGCTCCCCTTTCTCTTCTCTCACTCTACTCTCTCTTTCTGTCTCTATATATACACACACCTATATATAAAACACACACACACACACACACATATATATATATATATATTATATATATATATATATTTATATAGTTGGAGGGAATATCTATATCTATTATCTATATCTATCTATCTGTTCAGATAGATAGATATAGACAATAGATAGATAGATAGATATAGCTGTAGATACAGATATTCTCTCCAACTATTCAAATATTGAGAGAGGTATCAGAAGTAATAAATATCATCTTTCAATGTAGGTGTATAGAAAGTTCAATTTCAATAAGTTCCTCATGTTTTCTCTTTCCTGTTTAACTTTTAATGCTTCTCTTGATTCTTTTGTTTGAAAATCAAATTTTGTACTCAACTCTTCTCTTTTCCACAATAATTCTTGGAAGTCCTCTATTTCATTGAAGTTACATTTTTTCCCCTGAAGTCCGTTTTACTGGGTAGATGATACTTGATTTTAATCCTATTTCCTTTGATCTCTGGAATATCATATTCCAAGCTTCATGAGAAATAATTAATTAATAAGAGTAATCTAAAAGACTCAAAACAAATCAGGACACAATATGAAATATCTCATAGGAGAAATGGTTGAATTGAAAACCTAGATTGAGAAGAGATAATTTAAGAAAAAGTAGACTAACTGAAAGTCAAAAGGAAACAAAACAGAAGCTAGACATTGTATTTCAAGAAATTATAAAGAAATATGACCAGATATCTCTAAACTAGAAGGAAAAGTAGAAATAGGAAGAAATATACTGGTCACTTCCTGGAAGAAATTCCAAAGTGAAAACTCCCAGGAATATCATAGTCAAAATCTAGAGCTAGATAAAAGAGAAAAATTCTTCAAGGAGCCAGAAAAAAATCATCCAAATACCATGGAGCCACAGATAGGATCACACAATGTTTAGTAGTCACTATTCTAAAGGAACAGAGGGCTTGGAATACAAAATTCCAGGAAGCAAAGGAGGAAATATTGCAACCAAGAATAACCTACCAATAAAATTGGGTATAATCCTATAGGGGGAAAATGAATATTTAATGACATGGAGGATCTTCAAATATTCCTTGTGAAAAGAGCAGAGATGAATAGAAAAGTTCACAATCAAACACAGGACTTACAAGAAGCATAGAAAAGTACATATGAGAAAGAAGTAATAAGAGACTAAATAGAGTTAGGATATTATTTTCTTATAGGAGGAGATGATACAGGTAACTTTTCATAAATTTATAATCATTAGTGATTTCAGAGTGAGTCTAATTGGACAGCAGGCAGCCTGGGTTTCATTTTATTGTGCATGAAATATTATCCAAGGGAGAATGGGAGAGTGTGGAAGAGAAATATCTAGAAGAGTGGAAAATGGAGAGGAATAATGGAGAAATTACCTCACATAAATGAGGCATGTACAGAAGAGTATACAACATACAAAGATTGTACAGAGGAGGTGGGGAAGGGGAAGTGAGCCACACTTGAACCTCACTCTTATCTGAACAGATTCAAGAAGAGAAGAATATCTACAAACACAATCAGGTACAAAAATTCATCTTAACTAAAAGGGAAGTTGAAGACAAAATGGTTAAGAGAAAGGGGAAGGCAATAAGAGAAAATGTAGATTAAGTGAGTTAGTAGTTTGAAGAAGGAACAGTGTGAAAAATGGAAGGAAAAAGAAAAGAAAACAGAATGGCATAAAATTCACAGTTATCAGTTATAATTATGAATGTGAATAGAATGTATTAATCCATAAAATGTAGTGGAATAGGAAATGGATTAACAACCAGAATCCAAAAATATATTGTTTGCAAGAAAAACAATTGAAACTGAAAGATACCTACAGACTTAAAATAAGAAGCTGGAATAGGATCTACCATGGCACAGATCAAATACAAGAAAAAGTAGGGATAACAATCATGATTTCAGACAGAGCAAAAGATAAAAGAGTTCTAATTTTAAAAGAAATATAGGGAAATTACATTTCTCTAAAAATAAACCAAAGAAAATGAATTAATAAAACTTCTGAATATAATGCACCAAATAATCTATCTAGATTTTTAAAGAAAAAATTAAATGTGTTAAAGGAACAAATAGTAAAACTAGTGGAAAGCTTCAATTTACCCTTCTCAGTCCAATAGCCATATACAGCCATAAAATCAACAAGAAGTGAAAGGGATTGGTAAAATCTTAGAAAAATTCATAATGTTAGGAGTCAGAGAAAATTAAATGGGATAGAAAAGATTGTACTTATTTTCCAATACTTACAAAAATTGATAATGCAATTAATAGGGCAGAACTATAAAAATCACTGCCTGTAGGTTGAAAGAGCCCCATAAAGCTCCTTAGTCTTGACAGAACTAGAGCAAAATGAAATAGGAAATTTTTTAGTAAAATAAATAAAAATGTAATACACCATAGATAATGCTAATTTATGGTTTTCTAAGTCAATATGTGGCCTTAAAAGGTTCATATATACTCAAATTTGACACCACCATCTGAACACACTAAAAACTCCAAAAATAAATTCAGAAAAACAGATATATTAAATGCATCAATTTCCTCCCATATTGCAATAAAATTTTATTTAAAAGAAGACCTTAGTAACCTATTCAAAGACATTCAAATTTAAATAAAAGAAAACTTGAATATTCAAGTATTACCACATATTGATGAGAAATCAAGGAAGAGAGTGTATTTTTTTTTAAATAAATTTATTTAACTTTTTACATTCATTTTCACAAGATTTTGGGTTCCAAAATTTTCTCCCCATTTGTTCCCTCCCCCCTCCCCAATACACTGGACATTCTAATTACCCATATCACCAATCTGCCCTCTCTTTTATCATCCCTCCCTTCCCTTACCCCATCTTCTCTTTTGTCCTGTAGGGCCAGATAACTTTCAGTTGGTGCTAAAACTTTAAGTTACAGCTTCTCCCCATCCCTCCCTCCCCACCCATTCCCTTTGGGAAGGCAGGCAATTCAATGTAGGCCATATCTGTGTAGTTTTGCAAATGACTTCCATGATAGTCATGTTGTGTAAGACTATATTTCCCTCCATCCTATC
>JAQQSK010000526.1:0-17614 GCA_028658325.1 Potorous gilbertii
TAACCTTCTATGGTCTTATTTTTTTTCCCTTTTCTGGGCATTTTCCCAGCCAGTTACTTGCCTTCTGAGAGTCCTCTCCACCCCTGGCCTAGATCTGCCCAGCTAGTGCTTGGGGTCTGAGATTCAAATGCTGCTGCTTCTCAGCCTCAGGGCTTTTGGCAGCAGGCCTGTCTGCTATTCAATGGGAGCTTAATTTCTGGCGCTCAGTTGGGGGCAGTTCCCTCAGGGAATTTATGCAGAGACCTTTTGTAATGGAGCTTCTGCAGAGCTCCTGCCTGCTCCAAGAGCCTCTGGCCTCCTGCTTCCTCTGCCACTGCCTCCCAAGTGGGCCTGAGTCATGGAGATACCCCGCTCCCCTCTCAGCCCATCCAGACATCTCTCTCACTGACCTGTGCTTCTGTGGGTGGAGGGACCTTCGCAGCTGCTGGAAATTCCATCCCTGAAGCCTGTTCGGATCTGCTCCTCTCAGTGCCGCGCGGCCGGGACAGGGCAGGGCTCTGCTCCCGTCTGGAGCATGATGGACCTTTCGGATCGGTTTTTCAGGGCTCTCTGGAACACTGTCTTGCTGTGTGGCTTCCACTGTTCCAGAATTTGTTGGAAGTTCTTTTTAGAGGAAATCCATGGGCTGTGGGTTTGGAGCTAGCATATGTGAGTCTTTCTACTCTGCCATTTGGCTCCATCCCCCTAAAGTATTTTTCTTATATAAAGAAAAATATAGTTAATAAAACAAGGTATGTTGTAGCAAACTTTAGGTTCCAATAAACTATGGGGCCTAAATATGCTTATGTTTGTGTTTGTGTGCATGTGTATATGTATATGGGTGTGTGTTTACCTTGTTATATTCTTTGATTATATTATATTATATTCATTGAGCACATAAAATATTACACAGGCAGTTGGATTTTCTTTGGAACTGAAGAAGTAAATCTCAGATTAAAAGAGAATATCTTGAATCAAGGTAAAGAGATGCACATCTTTGAGGGGCAATGAAAAACTTCAATAGATTTTCATGATTTAAAGAGGAAAAGGAAAGAATTCTTCAAGGTATTAGAATGAAATGCCAATAGTTCTTAATAAAAAAGGATCATGACTTATGAAAATCTGATTAAGAAGTTTATGACCACTAAATTTCCTAAGTCATTTTAGAAGGAAAGGGATATAAATCATCTACCAAAGCACTCTATGGAACTCCTATAGCCAAATACTTCCTAGGTATTATTTATAGGTGCTAGGCACAAAATGATGATTACATATATAATTGTCTTTTATTAAGGAACCTTAAAACATTTTGCCAACATGATACATTAATGTCTTACAACTAAAACTAGAAAATAAATTGCCGTTTATCTGAAAGAAGACATAATCTTTGTGACCTAGCTAGAGCCTGTGCATGATCCAATTCACATAAGAAAACCAGTCCTAGGTCAAGGAAGAGAATAGAATAAATGAAGGGGAGGATAGGATGGAGGCAAATGTGGTTAGTGTTTTACAACATAACGATTAGGGAAGTGCTTTGCATTGTTACCCATGTGTGATCTATACTGAATTGCTTGTTTTCTCAATGAGGGTAAGTGGGGAAGTAGGGAGAGAATATGGAACTCAAAGCTTTAAGAATGAATGTTAAAAATTGTTTTAGCATGTAACTGGAAATTAAAATATACAGGCAATGGAGTATAGAAATTTATTTTGCCCTACAGGAAAATAGAAGGAAAGGGGGGGGTGGAAGAAGGGTGGGTAATAGAAGGGAGAACAGACTGGAAGAAGGGGTGGATGGGGTACATGGTGTCCTCGGGTGGGGGGTGGGGAGAGATGGGGAGAAAATTTTGAATTCAAATTCTTGTAGAAGTGAATGTTGTGAACTGAAAAAATAAATAAATTATATATTTTTAACAAGAAAGAAAAAAAAAACTTGTCCTAAAAAAATGATTTCCAGCACACATACATTTAGAGACTTCCAGGTCAGACTCTGGCGAGCATCCAAACTCTTGGATGCTGATTGTGTGTAACCTTTCAGAAGGTTGAAATTTTGTTTTCTCTTCCCAGAAGATTTCTCCTTGGCTTCCCATATTAATCTCTTTGTGAGCAAATGAAAATAAATGTAAGCATAACTCTTTTTTCAAGTGTCTCATTTTACTTCTTCAAAATTTGTGTTAAACAAATTTGTAAGTGACCAAAGGATATTAATAGGCAACTTTTGAAGGAAGAAATCCAATCTATTAATATCCATGTGAGAAAAAAAGATCTGAATCATTAATAGAGAAATAAAAATTAAAGCAACCTGAGGTTCTACACATATCAGATTGGGAAAGGTGACAAAACAAAGAAAATGACAAATGCTGGAAAGGCTGTAAGAAAACAGGCACAGTGATATACTGTCAGGAGAACTGAATTGGTACAACTGTTCTGGAAAACAATTTGGAACTATGCCCAATATGTTAAAAACAAAACAAAACAACAAAACCATGCATTTACTTTGACCCAGCAAGACCACTATTAGGCCTATACCCCAATGAGATCAAAGGAAGACAAGGACCCACATGCATGACATTATTTATATCAGCTCAATTTGTAATGACAAAGAAGTAGACACTAAGGGGTTGTCCCTCAGCCTCCTCTCCCCTTTGACTAGAAGGCTGGAGGACAGAGCACCAAATTTCTCAAAATGTCTTTTTATAGAGGGTAGATACCAGACATTTTGGCTCTCTCGGCTCTGCCTCTGCTCCTCTGCCTGGTTTCAATTCCATGGAACTAGAAACTCTTGGTACCCCCCTCCTCATTTTATTGCCTCTTTTTGTACATTGTCTCCTCCGATGAGGTTGTAAACTCCTTGAGAGCAGGAACTTTTTTCTATTAATTGTATCGAATTGTATATTACGCACAGTACGTGGCACATAGTAACTACTTAATCTTTTTTTAATTATTATTATGGGATGGAGATGTCTCCCAAATAGAGAATGGTTAAACAAATTATGGAATATAAATGTAATAGAATACTATTGCAATGTAAGAAATGATAAAAGGCACAGGTTCAGAAAAATCTAAGAAAATAAGTATGAATTGAGGCATAATGCTGAGCATAGAACCAGTGGAATCATTTTGATGAAAATACCAACCAAATAAAGACAAACTATTTGGGACAATTTAAAAATTTTGATCAATGAAGTAGGAACCATGATTCCAGAGTCCTAATGGTGGAGCATGCCACCTATCTTAGCTCAGAGAAGTAACAGATTCAAGATAGAGAATTAGGAAAATCGGTGTGTATGTGCATGTGTATGGAGAGGAGAGAGAAAGAGAGAGAGAGACATAGAGACAGAGAGAGACACAGAGACAGAGTGCACTAAGGGGGTGGGAATGTGTTTTGTTGTTTGACCAGGCATATTTTACAAGGTTGAGGTTGCTGCTGCTGTTGTAGTTATTCTAAGTATGAAGGGAGGGGAACTGGAGAAGAAAATAAATACTTGACTCACACAAGCCCTAACAACAGAGACATTAAAGGACCTCAGGTCTTGAAACATAATATATCTAAAGGAAAAAGAACTGGGGCTCCAGAAGAAAATATCATACCCTGAAAAGGTTAAGTATTTTCCTCAACAAAATAAAATAGACATTCGATAAACTCTCAGAATTTCAAGACTTTGTTTAAGAAAAGCCCTGAACTTAATAGAAGATTTGACATACAAGAACCAAGAGAAATATAAGGTATGTACCAAATAATGGTTATAAGGGATTCATAAGGACAGATTGCTTACTTTTTATTATATATATTATATATATAATGTATATATGTCACATATATAATATATAGTCTGTGTACATATAATATAAATATACCTCTAAGATTCCTATTAATAATTGGGTAGCTCATAAGTAAGTTTGGGGAAAATCTGGGCTGGATATGAATTTAAAAAGTAAAACCACTTAGGAACAGCTAAAAAGAGTAATTAGTTTATACAAAATTTATACAAATTATTTTATAAAAGAGGAAGAATTGATATAGAATAATTACATGGGGAGGAGGGCTGGTCGTTCTGGTAATCTACTTTCATCAGGAATGGGTTTAAGAAGTAATAGTACATATATATATTTAGAAGAATATAAAAGTCTTCTAAATTCAGAAGAAACAAAAATGTAGGGGCATATGGAAGTGGGAGAGGACAACGGTAGTATCTTTAGAAGAGAAGAGGAGGGAATAGGTAAAAGGTGGGGTATAGAAGGGTGTTTAAATTTACGGGAATGGAAGTTTAGAGGAGGGATCCTTGGAGAGAGGTGGGAAGATTGTTGTTGTTGTGTTGGCCCTTTGTTCTTGAAGAGGACCATGATGTCAGGATGATGACATGACTTGCAGCTGACTTTGATTTGAGTGAGGGAGAGCTATGTGAGGTCACAGTCTCAGGTTCTTCTTCAGAGTCACCAGTGTCTAGGTGGCACAGTAGATAGAGTACCAGGCCTGGAGTCAGGAGGACCTGAGTTCAAATCTGGCTTCAGATATTTCATAACTTCATAAGGTGATGTTGGGCAAGTCATTTCACTCTGCTTGCCTCAGTTTCCTCATCTGTAAAATGATTTGGAGAAGGAAATGGAAAACCACTCCAGAATTTCTGCCAGGAAAACCCCAAATGGGGTAACAAAGAGTCAGACATGACTAAACAAGGCAAGTAATAGGAGGGCAAGGCAATGGGTAGAAGTCAAGTAGAAGAGGCAGGAGGGATAGGAAACAAGAGATACACACAAACATATAAAACAAAGATCAGAAGTAGAAGTAGAATATATTTGGGAAAGTTTCTCTCTCTCTCTATCTCTCTCTCTCTCTCTGTACATATATATATATATGTGTGTGTGTGTGTGTGTGTGTGTGTGTGTGCATATATATACAGCATATATATACATATATATATATATATATATATATAAAACTATATATATATGTGGGTGGGTATGTCTGTGAGTGAGTGTGTGTATCTATAGCTATAGAGAAAGATATAAACTTTATTGTAGCATTTTGGGGGGGGTGGAGGGAGGAGAAAAGAGAACAAAGTAAGAAAGTGCACAGCAGAAAACAAAAGAACTTATAAGGAAGCAAAGAAAGGAGGGACAATTTTCAATACAAGTATTATTTATCGTATAGGCTTTCTTGAAATGAAAATGTATTGTTACATAATTTGAATCCTCTCATGTTCTGCTATGCACATGATATGTTTTTTTTTTCTTTTTAACTTTGTACTTCAGTTCTAATATTTAAGTTTATAACATGTTTTGGGTTTTATTTTTCTGTTCTGTATTTGTGTCCTGGCATTTGAATCTGAAATAATATTTTAAAGTAATAAAAATTAAAAAACAAAAAGAATATAAATAATTGTTAATTGGAAAAAGGTTTTTACAAAAAGTTTTCGAACACAAAATAGACAAATTTCTCAGATTTGGAGTTGTACATGTAACGGGGATTGGGTGAGTGATGTAGATTTACTGACAAAGTGTGGAGTTATAAAGGAAGGGGAGAAGATAGCAGAGTGAGAAAGTTGATACTTGGTTAAATAAATTGTTATTAGAAAATGAAATTAGAAATTATTAGAAAAAGTAGTATTACCGGATAGGCGATTGTACTCCCCTTTATAGCTATTTGAGTCAGAAATAAATACAAAAGAGAAATAAAGTAAAACAGGGTGCAAAGGATCAGAGAAAGCAAATGAGGGGAAAGTAAGGAAAGAGCAGGGGCAGGAGTCATAGATTTGGATTCCATGGGAGATCTAGGGAGCAAAAAGAAAAAAAAATGAGGTCTAATGAAAATAACGATCCATTAAAGGAGGGTTGAAATCTAATATTTCTCAGTTTTTCAAATTCTTTTGTTTTATTTTAAATGCAGATCATTGCAAAGTCCAAAAGTCCTACAGAAGACTAACAGTTCAAGGAAGCTTTTGACTGCAGGAAAGAAGCTTAAATATGTTGGGAACTAAAGGTGACAACAAGTACTTACTGACATCAATTAAGTTGGATCAATTACCAGTTTACCTCAGTATTTGATTTTTATTGCTACTTTGTGCATTGCTACTTTCATATCTCTAATAATACATAGCTAGTTAATCAAGAATGTTCTTTGAATGCTGCTTGTGCCTGCAGTACACTCAACTCCATCTTCTTAGTCCATCGGCCCAATGATCCCCAACATGTGGAATGGAGCCAGGAACATATGAAAAACAGCTCAGGCCTTCTTTTCAGTTCTTGAAATCTAGTCTGTCTTATCCAATTCAGACTTAATAGCACAAAGAGAATAGGTTCTTGCTGGATGTGTTAGAGAATGCTTTTGTTTGACTTGTTGTTCAGCTGTTTCAAATGTCTCTTACTTGTCATGATGCCATTTGGGTTTCTTTGTTTGGTTTTGGTTTCTTGGGTTTTGCTTTGTTTTTTGGGGGGTTTTTTTGGGAGGGAGTGGGGGGCAGAGGTACTACAAAATGGCAGATACTTCTCCAGCTACTAAGTGTCTGAGTTTGGATTTAAACTCAGGCCTTCCTTAACTCAGGTCTAGAACTCTATCCACTAATCAAAGAACTGTTAATAGGTAAATATTTTTAAAATATCACTATCATTTTGACCAAAGAGGAAATATTCAAGTGAATATCAAATATATGCCAATAGTGAGTTGATGAGTTCAGCTATTAGTCTATAAATTCATAGGACCTTTTCACAGTTTATGAGGGGATAAAAAGGCTTATGATCTCTTTTTCTAATAAGAAATTTATACACAAAATACATTTTAAAATGACAGGGTGTGTCTTTTAATGGTTGATTGGCTGGTTGATGGTTGTCCTTCATTTTAGAAGAGGATCAAAATGACATCACCATGATAAAGTGAAATTTCAGTGTGGCTGATAAGACCAAAACAAGCTCAGAATGCTCTACCATAGGTTGGGCACCGATAGTCCATGTGAATATTTGGGATGGATATCCCACATTCTCACATCTTGCATTTACTTTGCGCTGTCTCAATTCTGTTTTGCTCATAGAGCACAGCACCCTTTCTGATGTGGGCACACCATGCTGAACAGTCCTGTTTCCCATGTTTCACAATCGAATCCAAAGTTCTTGAAAGAGACCTTGAGAGTGTCCTTGTGTTGCTTCTTCTGACCACCTTGTGATCACCTGCCCCATGTGAGTTCTCCATAAAATAGTCTTTTTGGCAAGTGTATATTTCAAATTCAAACAACATGGCCAACCCATCAGAGTTGCACTCTCTGAAGCATAGTTTGAATACTTGGAAGCTCAGCTCAAACAAGGACTTCAGTGTCTGGTAACTTATCCTGTCAAGTGATCCTCAGAAACTTCCTAAGACAGTTCACATGGAAGTGATTCAGTTTCCTGGCATGGCACTGGTAGACTGTCCATGTTTCACAAGCACATAACAATGAGGTCGTCACAATGGCTCTGTAGACCTTCAGTTTGGTAGTCAGTCTAATACCTCTTCTCTTCCAAACCTTTCTTCAGAGCCTCCCAAATACTGAACTAGCTCTGGCAATGCATGTGTCAACCTCATTGTCAATGTGTATATCCCTGGAAAACATAGTACCAAGGTAAGTGAACTTATGCACAGTATTCAAAACTTCTCCATTTGTTGTAACAGATGGTTCAAGTATGGATGGTGTGGTGGTGGCTTTTATAATACTCTGTCTACAAAGGCATCACCAATATATAATGTGTAGGACATTAGTTATTAGAACAGAAAAATTAGGCAAAACACCATTTGTTTTCTTTACATGTCTGACAGAAAAGACTGCATATTTACAAACAGAAAACATGCTATTTAAAATTGCAATAACTTTACGTTTAATAAAAGGAAAACTTCTCATTCCTGGAAAAAAGTAAAACAACAACAGCCTCTAAGGGAGTGGGAAAGAAAATCATAGCTTTCTCAGCAGAAATCTCTCTCAGGATGAAAAAAAATACATACTCATCTCCATGGCCATTACAAAGTAAAAATTTGTCTTCCCCTTATCCATGGCCTTCTTTCTTCCCCTTTTTCTCCTTGGAAGCACATTATCTCTTATGCTTTCTGGGATGGTGGAGATAGGATATGACTATCATGATACTCATAAGTTGAAGTGATAGATGACCTAGAGAGCTCCTGTTATTACCACATCTTTACCTATGCATGTATCAAGAAATGGTCTGGAATAAAATTGCTATAACTCTCCCATATTCACCTCAAAACAACCATAAATTAATACCCCAAAATAAATCCTAGAAGAGCAAAACTAGCAAAAAGACAGGATGAAATAATCTTTTAGCCCAAGAAACTTAGAAGATCAGAATGAAATGCTCACCTAACTCAGGTAAAAAGGGAGCACATTCTCAGACAGGAAGCATCCCAACAAAGCAGCAGCATGCCCTTCTTTAGCAAATCAGATCCTGAGCTTAATGTGGTGCAGCAGGTAAAATCAAATACCAGGATCCACCATTTGTCTTAGTGTAGTCAGGGTAATCAGAGGACTACAGCTCTGAGAACTCCTATATGCTTCAGTACAGCATAGGGCAAATATACATCTTCCATTGGCCAGACTTCCATGTGCTTCAGTGTAGATCCAGCAAAACACAGAAATACAGAAATACCACACCAGATACAAGCACTAGAACCCCAGCTCAGCATCAGGTAAACTGCCAGACCCCAATGTCCTGCAGCAGTGCCACCCAATCCTGACCCCAACCCCTTACCACAGAACCAGATAAGAGGATCCAAATAGCTAGGACCTGTAGCCCCTTGCACAAAAAGCCTGAGTCAGTGATACTTCCACCCCAGATCTTAAACTTAAAACAAAAGGAAAAGGCTCAAAAAATGAAAAAAAAAGATGACCAAACAACAACAAAAAAGAATCTGACCATAGAAAATTTTTATAGGGACAGAGAAGAAAAGACACAAACTCAGAAGAGTGCAAAAATGTAAAACACCTATGAACAAAAAAAAAACAAAAAAAAAAGGGAAATTTTCTCAAGTCCAGAAAGAACTCATGGAAGAACTCAAAAGGGAGCTTTAAAAGCACATAAGGAAGGCAGAAGAAAAAAATGAGACAAGAAATGAGAAGGACGGAAGAGAATTAGGGGGAAAGAGTCAACAGCTTGGAAAACTGTTTTAAAAATAGAATTGATCAAATGGAAAAGGACATGCAAAAATTCACTGAAGAAAACAACTCCTTAAAGAGCATAGTTGGCCAAATGGAAAAAAAAAGTGCAAAAGCTTATTGAGGAAAACAACAGAATTAGGCAAGTAGAAGCTAATAACTTTGTGAAACATCAAGAGTCAATCAAACAAATTCAAAAGAATGAAAAAGTGAAAAGAAATATAAAATGCCTCATGGGAAAAACAACTGACCTGGAAAAATACATCCAGGAGAAACAATATCAGAATCTCTGGACTACCTAAAAGTCACAATCAAAAGGAGGGCCTGGACAGCATCTTTCAAGGAATTATCAAGGAACACTGCCCTGTTGTCCTGGAACCAGAGGGCAAAATAAGCATTCAAAGAATCCACTAATTAACTCAGAAATGAGATCCCAAAATAAAAACTCCAAGGAATATTATAGTCAAATTTCACAACTATTAAATCAAGGAAAAAATACAAGCAGACAAAAAAAATTAATTCAAATATCTGGGAGTCATAATTTGGATTTCACAGGACTTAGAAACTATAATATTAAAGGATCCAAGGTCATGGAACATGGTATTCCAGAAAGCAAAGGAGCTAGGACTACAACCTAGAATCATTTACCTGAAAATTTAAGTATAATACATTGAGGGGGGAAAATGTCATTGAATGAAATAGAATAATTTCAAGATTTCATAAGGAAGACAAGAACTAAACCAAAAATTTGACCTCTAACATGAGGACCCAAGAGAAGCATAAACAGGTACAAAGGGAAAAGAAAACATAGGGGATTCAATAGAACTAAACTATTTACATCCCTACATGGGAAAATGATTCTTATATTTCTTAAAAAATTATATGACTAATAATGCAGCTAGAAGGAATGTACATAGACAGAGGATATGGGTATAAGGTGAATTTGAGGGAATGATAAAAACAATTAAGGGACAAGAAAGAGGAGTACACTGGTTGCAGAAGGAAGGGAGAGGTAGAAGAAGGTAAAATATTTGACAACAGAGCAGAAGATAGGAAGGTGGATGATGAGCATCACTTAAAATTTACTCTCATTAGATTGGCTCAAAAGAAGAATCATAAAGACAATCAGTTTAGGGGGTGGAGTCAAGATGGCGGGGTAGAAAGACTCACCTATGCTAGCTCTGAAACCACAGCCCATGGATTTCCTCTAAAAAGAACTCCCAACAAATTCTGGAACAGTGGAAGTCGCGCAGCAACACAACGAAGGAGATTTCCGTTCCAGAGAGCACTGAAACACCGATCCCAAAGGTCCATCGCACACCAGACGTGAGCAGAGCCCTGCCTTGCCCTGGCCGCATGGCACCGAGAGGAGCGTGAGGAGCGAGCAGATCTGAGCAGGCTTCAGGGATGGAATATTTGTAGTGGTTATTTGTTGTTGTAGCAAAATATTGGAAATTGAAGTGATACCCATCAACTGAGGAAAGGCAGAACAAGCTATGATATATGAATGTAATAGAATACCCTTGTGCAATAGGAAATGATAAACAGGCATATTTGAGAAAAACCTGGAAATTCATGTTTGAACTGAAGCAAAGTGAAATGAGAACCAGGAAAGCATTGTACACAGTATTAGTAACACTGTGTGATCATGAACTACAAATGATTCAGCTCTTCCCAGCAATACAATCATCCAAGACAAGAACAAAGGACTCGTGAAGGAAAATGCAATGCATATTCAGGTAAAGAACTGATAGCCTCCAAATGTAGATCAAAACATTTTTTTTGTTTCTTTGTCTCTTTCTTTTTTTAAAAAATATAAATTTATTTATTTAACTTTTTACATTCATTTTCACAAGATTTTGGGTTCTAAAATTTTTGCCCGAGTTATGGAGACACCCCGCTCCCCTCTCAGTCTGTCCAGAAGTCTCTCTTACTGATCTGTGCATCTGTGGGTGGAGGGACCTTCGCGACTGCTGGAGATTCCATCCCTGAAGCCTGCTTGGATCTGCTCGCTACTCTCGCTCCCCTAGGTGCCACGCAGCCAGGGCAGTGCAGGGCTCTGCTCCCGTCTGGTGCGTGATGGACCTTTGGGATCAGTTTTTCAGGGCTCTCTGAAACGGAAATCTCCTTCACTGCATTGCTGCATGGCTTCCACTGTTCCAGAATTTGTTGGGAGTTCTTTTTAGAGGAAATCCATGGGCTGTGGGTTCGAAGCTAGCATATGTGAGTCTTTCTACAGCGCCATCTTGCCTCCCCAAAACATTTTTTTTTACTTTATTCTTTAATGTGTGTGTGTGTTTGTTATCTGTTTCTTCTTTCACAACTGTGACTAACATGGGAATATTTTTACATCATGCATATGTATTAATTATATCAAATTGTCTGCCAATTTCAGAAGCGGGAAGGGAGACAAATTTGAAATTCAAAATCTTATAAAAATGAATGTTAATTTTTCTTGATATCTAACTGGGGAAAAATAAAATGACATTTTTTAAGAAGAGTAATGGTCTAATAAATTCCAACCCCTTCCAAGGGGGTTGATTCCATTAGTTTGTGTACTCTCATAAAAATCCTCTCCTCTGATGTAGATTAGTAGTTTGTCTGTAAGTTATAGTTTTACAATTTCTTATCACACTGAGATATCTGACTTTCCTAGGATCACACAGTTAAAATGTGTTGGTATTTCATCCCAGGTTTTCTTTATTTCAAGGCTGGTTTAATTTCTGGACTTCCCCCTATTTTAGTGCAGGCCTGTACTACCTGTGGCAAACCAAAAGACTTTAGATGGTCCACAAAAAAATAAAGAGGAAAATGCAGAGGAAATCCTTTGGTGTTCTTTAAGTAATCTGCAGGCCACATTTTAGCAGACCTGTTTTAGAAAATGAAATGTAATTTGCTTTGTTTTTGTTTCCTTTAAGCAAATTAGGTATAATAAAAGTCAACAACAGTATTCTACATACATGGAAAATGAGAATAAATCAAGAAAGACTTATTGTGAGTCCATTTAAACTTCTATACGCTAATTTTTGTTAGTGCTGCTCCATGTGGGCATGAAGTTTTTATACTGGGTGTTCTACGAGCTAATACCGACTTTTAAAAAAATGTTTATTTATTTTTACTTTTCAACATTCATTTCCACAAAATTTTGAGTTGCAAATATTTTCTTCATCTCTCCTCTCCCCCACCCCATAAGGCCTTTCATTCTGATTATCCCTTCCCTCAATATGCTCTCTGTTCTATCACATCCCTCCCTTCCCTTATCCCCATCTTCTCTCTTTTCTTGTAGGTCAAAATAGATTTCTATACCTCATTAATCATATTTCTTATGCCCCAGTGGTATGCAAAAACAATTCCCAACATTTGATCCTAATACTTTGAATTTCAACTTCTCTCCCTTCCAGCTTCCCTACCCATCCCCAATTAGAAGGTAAGCAATTCAATATAGGCTATATATGTGTAGTTTCTCAAAAGACTTCTATAACAGTCATGTATTGTAAGATTAACTATATTTCCCTCCATCGTGTCCTTCTCCCCATTCTCTCTTTTGACCTTGTCTCGCCCCATAAGTATTTAATTCTAATTACTCCCTACTCCCATTTGCCCTCCCTTCTATCATTACCCTCACCCTACTTATCCCCTTCTCCTCTACTTTCCTGTAGTGTAATATAAATTTTCATACCAAATTGAGTATGTTATTCCCTCCTTTAGCCAAATGAGAAGAGATTAAGCTTCGCTTTTTCCCCTCTCACCTCCTCCCTTTTCTCCTCCATTGAATAAGCTTATTCTTACATCTTTTATTAGTGATAATTTGCCCCATTCATTTCTCTCTCCTCCTAATATATTCCTCTCACCGTATAATTTAATTTTTTTAGATATCATCCCTTCTTAATCAACTCATCCTTTATGGTTTCTCTTCCCTGTTTAACTTTTCATGCTTCTCTTGATTCTTGTGTTTGAAAGTCAAAACTTCTTTTCAGCTATGGTCTTTCCATCAAGAATGCTTGAAAGTCCTCTATATCACTGAATGACCATTTCTTTCCCCTGAAGTATTATACTCAATTTTACTGAGTGGATGATTCTTCATTTTGATCCTAGTCACTTTGACTACTGTAATATCATATTTGAAGTCCTACTATCCCTTAATGTAGAAGTTGCCAGATCCTGTGTTACCCTGATTGTGTTTGCACAATACTCAAATTGTTTCTTTCTAGATGCTTGCAATATTTTCTCCTTGACCTGGGAACTCTGGAATTTAGCTACAATATTTCTAGGAGTTTCTCTTTTTTAGATCTCTTTCAGGAGGTGATCAGTGGATTCTTTCAATATTTATTTTACCCTCTGATTCTAGAATATCAGAGCAGTTTTCCTTGATAATTTCATGAAAGATAATGTCTAGGCTATTGTATTCCCTCTTTTAATTTTTTAAAATTTATTTATTTAACTTTTAACATTCATTTTCACAAAATTTGGGGTTCCGAATTTTCTCCCCTTTTGTCCCCTCCCACCACCCCAAAACACCAAACATTATAACTTCCCCTATTGCCAATCTGCCCTCTCTTCTATCATCCCTCCCTTCTCTTGTCCCCATCTGCTCTTTTGTCCTGTAGGGCCAGATAACTTTCAATTCCCCATTACCTGTATTACTTATTTCCTAGTAGCAAGAACAATACTCGACAGTTGTTCCTAAAACTTTGAGTTCCAACTTCTCCCCATCCCTTCCTCCCCACCCATTCCCTTTGGGAAGGCAGGCAATTCAATATAGGCCATATCTGTGTAGTTTTGCAAATGACTTCCATAATAGTCATGTTGTGTAAGACTAACTATATTTCCCTCCATCAAATCCTGCCCCCCATTGCTTCTATTTTCTCTTTTGATCTTGTCCCTCCCCAAGAGTGTTGACTTCAAATTATTCCCTCCTCTCATTGTCCTCCCTTCCATCATCCCCCCACCCTGCTTATCCCCTTCTTCCCCACTTTCCTGTATTGTAAGATCGGTTTTCATACCAAAATGAGTGTACATTTTATTCCTTCCTTTAGTCAAATGTGATGAGAATAAACTTCATGTTTTTCTCTTACCTACCCTCTTTTTGCCCTCCGCTAAAAAGCCTTTTGCTTGCCTCTTTTATGAGAGATCATTTGCCCCATTCCATTTCTCCCTTTCTCCTCCCAATACATTTCTCTCTCATCACTTATTTTCATTTTATAAGATAAAATCCCATCCTATTCAATTCACTCTGTGCTCTCTCTCTCTCTCTCTCTCTCTCTCTCTCTCCCTCCCTGTGTGTGTGTGTGTGTGTGTGTGTGTGTAAAATACAACCAACTACCCAGATACTGAAAATATTGTCTTTCTATGTAGAAATGTAAACAGTTCAACTTTAGCACAAATATTGTACATTCCATGTAGGAATGTCAGCTTTAGTAAATCTCTTACGACTTCCCTTTCCTGTTTACCTTTTCATGCTTCTCTTCATTCTTGTGTTTGAAAGTCAAATTTTCTTTTCAGCTCTGGTCTTTTCCTCAAGATTGCTTGAGAGTCCTCTATTTCACTGAATAACCATTTTTTCCCTTGAAGTATTATCCTCAGTTTTGCTGGGTAGGTGATTCTTGGTTTTAGACCTAGTTCCTTTGCCTTCTGGAATATCCTGCTCCACAACTTTTGATCTCTTAATGTAGAAGTTGCTAGATCTTGTGTTATCCTGATTGTATTTCCACAATACTGGAACTGTTTCTTTCTAGCTGCTTGCAATATTTTCTCCTTGACCAGGGAACTCTGGAATTTGGCCACAATGCTTCTAGGACTTTCTCTTTTTGGATCTCTTTCAGGCAGTGATTGGTGGATTCCTTGAATACTTATTTTGCCCTCTGGTACTAGAATATCAGGGTAGTTTTCCTTGATAATTTCATGGAAGATGATGTCTAGGCTCTTTTTTTGATCATGGCTTTCAGGTAGTCCCATAATTTTTAACTTGTCTCTCCTGGATCTATTTTCCAGGTCACTTGTTTTTCCAATGAGATATTTCACATTCTCTTCCATTTTTTCCTTCTTTTGGTTTTGTTTTGTGATTTCTTGGTTTCTCAGAAAGTCATTTGCCTCCATCCGTGTCATTCTAATTTTGAAAGAAATATTTTCTTCAGTGAGCTTTTGAACCTCCTTTTCCATTTGGCTAATTCTGATTTTTAAAGCGTTCTTCTCCTCATTGACTTTTTGAACCTCTTTTGCCAATTGAGTCAGCCTATTTTTCAAGGTGTTATTTTCTTCAGCATTTTTTGGGTCTCCTTTAGCAACCTGTTGACTTGATTTTCATGGTTTTCTTGCATCCTTCTCATTTTTCTTCCCAGTTTTTCCTCCACCTGTCTAACTTGACTTTCAAAATCCTGTTGGAGCTCTTCCATGGCCTGAGACCATTGCATATTTATTTTGGAGGTTTTGCATGCAGAAGCTTTGACTTTTAAGTCTTCCTCCGAAGACCTAAATTTTCCCTCCTCATATGAAAGGATGGAAGAAAATACCTGCTCACCAAGAAAGTAACCTTCTATTGTCTTATTCTTTTTATTTTTTGGAGGTATTTTTCCAGACAGTTGCTTGACTCTTGAGTTTTCTGTCAGGCTCAATTTCAGGGCTGACATTCAGATCTGCTGCTTAATTTCCCCAGGGGCTCTAGGTGGATGGCTCCAAAAATGGGAGCTGCAGCTGCAGTGGCTGCTGCCAGGGCCCAGACTATGCTCCCCTCTCCTTGGTGACTGAGCCCTCCCACTGACCTTTGAAGCTTTCTGTGACATATGTGGGTTGAGCAATCTGGTAACTGATACTGCCAATGGCTCCCTGAAGTCTGTTCAGGGTCCTGTTCCTGGCACATCAGCTTGTGCTCCATGCTTCCTGAGCTCAGTAATATGGACCTTTACGAATTCAAGGAGGAAAAAGATATAGGCATTCAAAACTAAAACTGCCTTGTACCCAAAACGAATGTGCTTCCACGAAACCTTAAATTTACATATATTTGGGCAATAGTAACAAAACTAGGATGACCATTAGCATAGTTTGGGTAGGCAGTGGCTGTGAAAGTGTAACTATTCAGAAGGACCTACTGCAGTTCTTATCTGTGATGAGTCTTTATTCTATTTGAATCTGCTTTTTTCTCTCATTGACAGATATTGAAACTTTAGTACAATTTCATCATAATGAGGTAGAAGAAGAGAAGATTTTCAAATCATCTTCAACTATTATTGAAGCACTCACCCTACAAAAAAAAACAGTGAATAACAGATTTCCATCATTTGAATGAGAGTCTGTATGATTTGAATGGGACAATTTGCAGAATTTGAGAAGATTAAGTTCTCAAGAGAAAATTGGGGAAGAGAAACACATTAAATTTTTGTTTTTGCAACCAGATTTCCAATGAATTTCCCAAAGGGCCGAGGGAATACTGAAACTCTAACTAGGAATCCTGTCAGTAGTATTCCTATATAGATAGAATTTTCTCTCTTAACCATGCAAGAGAGTGTTACAAACTGGGGTGGTGTAACATTGGTCACACCTGGGATTTTAAAACTAGGTAATCTGAGAGTCAGGGAGATGGATAGTGCAGAATGGAGAGAAGAGACTGAGTTGAGAGAAGGCTGGAGTAATAGATTTAGTTTTAGAAATACCTTAATTCAAAATACAGTTACAATGTTCACATACAAATGATTCCTCAGATTCCATGACTTATTCCTTCATTCCATCATATAAATATAGATATCCATATAGATAAATATATAGATATAGTCACATGCTTGATGTTGCCATCACTCATAAATGTTGCAATTCTAGATCAAGAACTCTGAAATTCCTACATCTGATCATAATTGCCTACCATTCCATTTTTCCCTCTGTTTACTCCTTCTAAACTTATTCTCTGTCCATACTAAGAATTTTAATCGAGGGGCGGAGCCAAGATGGCGGAGTAGAAAGACTCACCTATGCTAGGTCCGAACCCACAGCCCATAGATTTCCTGTAAAAAGAACTCCTGACAAATTCTGGAACAGTGGAAGCCGCGCAGCAACACAGTGAAGGAGATTTCCGTTGCAGAGAGCCCTGAAAAACCGACCGCAAAGGTACCCCAGACGGGAGCCGAGTCCTGCCCTGCTGAGCACTCCCTCCCCCGCTCCGGCCACGCGGCACTGAGAGGAGCGAGCAGAGCCCAGCAGACGGCAGGGACCTGAATCTCTGGGCGGCCGTGAAGGTCCCACCACCCACAGACTCACAGGTCAGTGAGAGAGACGGGCTGAGAGGGGAGCGGGGGATCTCCGGGACTCGGACCCCCTGGGAAGCGGCCGCTGCTGCAGACGCTGAGGCAGCTCGGCCAGAGGCAGAGGCAGCTCAGCCAGAGACTACCAGAGTGGGCTGGAGCCCCACCCCAGCTCCATTACAAAGGATCTCTGTATAAACCCCCTGAGGGAACTGAGCCTGAGAGGCAGCGCTGCGCCCACCTGATAACCAGCAGATAAGCTCCCATTGAAGAGCGCTC
>JAQQSK010000527.1:0-17562 GCA_028658325.1 Potorous gilbertii
AAAAAAAAATAAATTTATTTATTTAACTTTTTACATTCATTTTCACAAGATTTTGGATTCCAAAATTTTCTCCAAATTTGTCCCCTCCCCCACTCCAGTACACTGAGCATTCGAATTTCCCCTATCACCAATATGCCCTATCTTCTATCATCCCTCCCCTCTCTTGTCTCCATCTGCTCTTTTGTCCTGTAAGGCCAGATAACTTTCTATTCCCCATTACATGTATTGCTTATTTCCTAGGAGCAAGAATAATATTCAACAATTGTTCCTGACACTTAGAGTTCCAACTTCTCCCCATCCCTCCCTCCCCACCAATTCCCTTGGGGAAGGCAGGCAATTCAATATAGGCAATATCTCTGTAGTTTTGTAAGTGACTTCCATAATAGTCATGTTGTGTAAGACTAACGATATTTCCCTCCATCCTATCCTGCTCCCATTGCTGCTATTCTCTTTTCATCCTGTCCCTCCCCAAGAGTGTTGAATTCAAATTGCTCCCTCCTCCCATGGCCCTCCCTTCCATCATCCCCCTGCACCCTGCTTATCTCCTTCTCCCCCACTTTCCTGTATTGTAAGATAGGTTTTCAAACCAAAATGAGTGTTCATTTTATTCCTTCCTTTAGTCGAATGTGATGAGAGTAAACATCATGCTTTTTTTTCTCAGATGTCCTCTTTTTCCCTCCACTAAGAAGTCTCCTGCTTACCTCTTCTATGAGAGATAATTTGCCCCATTCCATTTCATCCTCTCTCCTCCCACTACATTTCTCTCTCACCGTTTACCTTGATTTCTTTTAAGACATGATCCTATCCTATTCAATTCACTCTGTGCTCTCTGTCTCTGTGTGTGCATGCATGTGTGTATGTGTGCACGTACGCGTGTACATGTGTGTGTGCATGTGTGTGTGTGTGTGTATGTATGTCTGTAGTCCCACCAACTTCCCAGACACTGAAACATTTCAGAAGTTTTAAATAATTTCTTCCCATATAGGGATGTAAACAGATCAATTTGGTAAGTCCCTTACGACCTGTCTTTGCTGTTTACTTTTTCATGCTTCTTCTCATTCTTGTGTTTGAAAGTCAAATTTTCTTTTCAGCTCTGGTCTTTTCATCACGAATGCTTGAAAGTCACCTATTTCATTGAGAGACCATATTTTCCCCTGAAGTATTATACTCAGTTTTGCTGGGTAGGTGATTCTTGGTTTTAGACCTGGTTCCTTTGACTTCTGGAATATCCTGTTCCACGCTGTTTGATCCCTTAATGTAGAAGCTGCTAGATCTTGTGTTATCCTGATTGTATTTCCACAATACTGGAATTGTTTCTTTCTAGCTGCTTGCAATCTTTTCTTCCTGACCCGGCAACTCTGGAATTTGGCCACAATGATCCTAGGAGATGCCCTTTTTCGATCTCTTTCAGGCAGTGATTGGTGGATTCCTTGAATACCTATTTTGCCCTCTGGTTCTAGAATATCAGGGCAGTTTTCCTTGATAATTTCATGAAGAATGATGTCTAGGCTTTTTTTTTATCATGGTTTTCAGATTTTCCCACAATTTTAAAATTGTCTCTCCTGGATCTATTTTCCAAGTCAGTTACTTTTCCAATGAGATATTTCACATTATCTTCCATTTTTTCATTCTTTTGGTTTTGTTTGGTGATTTCTTGATTTCTCAGAATGTCATTTGCCTCCATCTGTTCCATTCTGATTTTGGAAGTACCATTTTCTTCAGTGAGCTTTGGAATCTCCTTTTCCACTTGGCTAACTCTACTTTTGAAAGCATTCTTCTCCTCATTGGCTTTTTGAACCTCTTTTGCCAATTGAGTTAGCCTCTTTTTCAAGGGGTTAGTGTCTTCAAGATATTACTGGTTGTCCTTTATTAAGGTATTGACCCGTTTTTCATGGTTTTCTTGCATCTCTCCCATTTCTCTTCCCAGTTTTTCCTCCACCTGTATAACTTGATTTTCAAAATCCTTTTTGAGCTCTTCCAAGGCCTGAGCCCATTGGATATCTATTTCAGATGTTGGGATACAGAAGCCTTGACTCTTATGTCTTTACCTGATGGTAAGCAGTTTTTCTTCCTCTTCAGAGAGGAAGGTTGGAAACATTTGCTCACCAAGAAAATAACCTTCTTTGGTCTTATGTTTTTCCGTTTTATGGGCATTTTCCCAGCCAGTTACTTGACTTCTGAGAGTCCTCTCCACCCCTGGCCTACGTCTGCCCAGCTACTCCTTGGGGTCTGAGATTCAAATTCTTCTCCCCAGCCTCAGGGCTTTTAGCAACTGGCTGGCTGATATTCAGGGTAAAATTAAATCAGGTTCTCGGGGTAGGGGGGGCTGGGCCGCCTCCCAGACTCAGTTCCCTCAGGGGGTTTATGCAAAGACTTTCTGTAATGGAGCTCCTGCTGCCTCTGGTCACCCGCTGCCTCTGCATCTGCCTTCCAAGGGGGCCTGAGTTATGGAGAAACCCCGCTCCCCTCTCTGCCCATCCAGACGTCTCTTTCACTGACCCATGTTTCTGTGGGTGGAGGGACTTTAGCGACTTCTGGTGATTCTGTCCCTGAAGCATGCTCAGATCTGCTCGCTCCTCTCAGTGCTGCACGGCCAGGGCAAGGCAGGGCTCCGCTCCCATCCAGTGTGCGATGGGCCTTAGGGATTGTTTTTTTCAGGGCTCTCTGGAACAGAAATCTCCTTCACTATGTTGCCGCGAAGCTTTCAGTGTTCCAGAATTTGTCGGGAGTTCTTTTTAGAGGAAATCCATGGGCTGTGGGTTCTGAGCTAGCATATGTGAGTCTTTCTACTCCACCATCTTGGCTCCCTCAGACATATACTTTGATGCAGAGTGAAATGAGCAGAATCAGAAAAACAACATGCATTTCCAAATAATGTAAATAGAAACAAAAAAGTGATGGAACTAAATATAACATAATTAAAAATACCAAGTTTAACTCCATGGAAGAATTGAAGAAATGCATCTGACTTCCTCTTTTGCAGAGGTGGAGTGCATGTGAACTGTAAAGTATTGCACCTAATGTTATATATGATTGATGCTGGTTTTTCAGGCTTGATTTTTTATTATTTAAAATCTTTTTTTAAAGGCATAGGTTGTAGGGTGGGATAAATATGTTTAGAAATAAATTTGATGGATAAATAAATAATATTAAAATTAATGGGACCAAAAAGTTTACAAAACCTTCCACAACAAAAATAAACAAACAATGTTAGGTTCATTAGTAAGATATAAGATATTTGTGTAACTAAAAGCAAGCCTCATTCTTATTTGCATTTATAAAGTGTCAGGGAAGTGCATCAAGTTTTCCATCTGTACTCAGTAAATGATGCATACATTCTGTGCTAGGTCATCCCTACATAAAATGGCATTGCTCTACATGTGCCTTCTGCTTCAGTTAGATACTGGAAGGAAATTCTCCATCTGTTGTTTCCTAAGTAGATGACATGTAGTTTAAGAGCAGCTGTATTATATAGACAGGGCAATGCTCACTATGACTGTTAGTTCTTCAAATTTTCATTGTTCCTAGTAACATCTTTTGTGTCTATAGATACCAAGTATCCAACGCAAAAAAAATGTGAAACGGTGGGGAAATAATAAAAAATAAAAAAAAACATCCCTTACACTATGCACTATGACAATTCTACTGGTTTATGCCAGAAACCTATGGGAATGACAGGATAGAGTAGGATTTCACTATTACTTTGATAAAATGTTAAAAGACACAGATTTGTGTAGATGTATTTCTGTCATTGTATAGCTATGTGTTTGGGCTTAAGGTTAAGGAAGTTCTGACAAGAAAGTTGTTAGTTTATGTAATGCCTTTCTCCATATCTGAACTGACAAAATAGAGACTCAAATACACATAGATGATTCATTCAAAGAAATTAATAGAAATGTAAATGAGGGTGGAAGGGGGAGAGCCAATGATAATAATCACATTATCTCTTTAATCTCAGATTCAAAGAAATGATTTACTGAAGACCTTAAGGTGTGAAACTCTAGAATCAAACCTCCTTATTATCACAAATACAATTGCATTTGTTCTAGGAAATTTAAAAGGGAATTGTTTCCCTCAACGAACTGCTTAGAAATCATCTTCTTTATAAAGTATTTTTTCATTCTACATCTTCTCCTGTCAAGTTATTAATGTTTTGTCCACCCACCTAGAAAAAGGCTGTGTTACCAGTACACATATATTTTGAATTTTCTTGGCTTTTTATGTTATATCCCCTCAGCAGATGTAAATTACATGAAGATAAGGTCTATTTTCATTTCTTTTTGTATGTCTAAGTATGTAGCAAGTTGCAATGTCAATTCAATATTCACAGAGCCTGTTGTGTTCATGATTCATTTTTGAAGAGGACCATGACATCGGAGAAATGATGACATGACTTGTACTTGACTTTGCTTTGAATGAGGGAGGGCTGTGCAAGGTTACAGTCACACTTTCTCCTCCTTAGTCATTTGGATTCAGTGACCAGATAGTCATCAGGATGACTGGAGATGGCCCAGGATGCAATGGGAGACCTTGGCCTTTTATGCTAAGACTTTTCGAGTAGTCACTTGAAGTGAGGTAATTCCCATTCAGTGAATAGGCTTCTTTAAGAAGTAGTAAGGGTTGTACCCTTTAAATAGAAAATTTAAAAAAAAAATGAATGAACGAATGAATAAATCACACAGTTACTATTGACATTCACTCTAAGCTGGAAGGGTCCAAAAAACAGTCATTGAGTGGAGTTTGGGCAGGGACCCATTGTTGTTAATCTATCGGCTTCAGATTGCACTGGAAATAAGGTTTTAGGAAAGATGTGGAAGAAAGAAAGAAAGAAAGAAAGAAAGAGAGAGAGAGAGAGAAAGGAAGGAAGGAAGGAAGGATGGAAGGAAGAAATAAGAAAGAGAGAGAGAAAGAGAGAAAGAAAGAAAGAGAGGGAGAGAAAGAGAGAGAAAGAAACAAAGAAGGAAAGGAGCAAAGAAAGAAAGGAGCAAAGAAGGAAAGGAATGAAACACAGAGCCTATGGCAGCCATGACTATGCAAGTGCATTTCTGAATCATGAAATACAAGAGACTCTCTACATGGAAGTCAGAAACAAAACATTTATTCAGACACCAGAAAGAAAAATCCCAACAACAGAAATACAAATCCATCATAGCAACAAAGAAAGCTATACACAATAAATGCAGAGGGCAACACCAGCCCCAAACTTTCCCATTGCTGGGTTTCCCTCAAAACAAATCACCAAAGGCTACCTTAAACAAAATTCCCTTCTCTCACGCACAGCCAATGCTCTCCACCTCTTCTCATTCTACCCTTCCTGTTCCACCCATTCAGCATCCTCTTCTATTCACAGGCTCCATGTGACTCCAACTTCCATGCGACCTAGGCAGGTCACATGGGCCTATTAACGAATGGGAAAGATCTTCATATTTAAATCACCACTACATATGGTAACTTATTTTTAATATCGTTCTTAATAAATATAGAAATTATTTGAACAGAACCAACCTAGCACATTTTGAAACTCCATTTTGCATTTCTGAAAGCATTATTCTCATTAACTTTTATAATTTTATTATTTGCCACCTGTTTGTACTATTTTGAGATTTCTCGGATTTTTACACCATATTTTAGGAAGCTGATGAATAAGCAAACCCTATCTTTCTGCAAAATCTCACTTGCTTTGGAATTCCAATTCCACTTCCTTTTTGTTCTTGTGATTACAGGATAGAACCATGTATTGAAAAATCTCAATTTAGGGATTGAATTCAGCTCAGAAAATATCCTCACATCTCAACTGGCTGCATTATTTGGGTACTTGTCTGATTTTTTTTTCCTACCACCTCATTGAATATTGTAATGCAAGTTAAAAATCTTCCCCACTCATTAATTATACTCAGGTGGGGCTATTAAGGGAAGCTTGAAAACACAGATTTTGGTGTTTCTCTGTCTGGTAACCATGTATGTATTATCCATGGTCAGACAGCTGAAACCCTGTCTGTTGATCCGTTTGTGATTTCTGCTTGTAATTTCTGTTTGCATTTCCTCTGAAGTTCAGGGTGCTGAATTTTTCCCCTGAACTAAGTCAATGATATATGTGATTGATTAAATTATTTACCCCTTTCAAAGTTGCTTTCCCTAGAAAAGCAAATCTAGGAACTTGTGCAGCACACCCGCCTGTGTATGCCAGGGAGCTTGCTGTTATAGATACACACACACACATATGTATATGTATATATGTATGAATGAAGCAATATGAAACTTATTTTATGCATTATCCAACAGAGAATTAGTATACCTATTTTTCCACACCCATACAAAATTTGACATTTTCCTTACTGTCATTTTAGTCAATCTGTTTAGTGTGATGTAGTACATCAAAATTTTATTGATTTGCATTTCTCCAGTTATTCTAGAGCATGTTTCCCATACAACCACTCAATGTTTTCTCCCTACTTAAATTCACTGTTCATTTTCGTTGACCGTATTTCGGTTGGAGAATGGATCATTTTTTTATAAATGTATCTCAGTCATCTACATATTTGAGAGATGAAACCATTACCAGAGAAATTTTTAATGTCCTCCTTCAAGTTTCATATTTTTCTTCTAATTTGGACTGTAATGATTTTATCTCTCAAAAAATAGCTTTTTGATTTCAGGTAATCAGAATTAGAAATTGTACTTCCCATGATGATTTCAGTATCTTATTCTGTGAGTAACTATTTTGCTTAGCCGTAAATCTGGCAAGTATTTTTCCTATGATTCTTGAATATACTTTTAGTGTCACTCATTATGTCTAAATTTTGTGATCATTTTGAGGTAAACTTGTATGCAGTGCCTGATATTTGTTTATGCCTAGTTTTTGCTGCTTTCCAGTATTCACAACAGTTTTTGTGAAGTAGTGAGTTCTTGAGGAGAACTATGACCAGAAACTGCTTACTGGACGATGTCGTTGGTAAATTGCAAATCCCAGGTACATGCCCCGTGCTATAATACCTCAATCTCTTTCTGACCAGGTGTACAATCCCTTAGTATTTCTGGGAGTTTAGAATTCTTGGTACTAGTGCTGTGACCTCCAAGGCCCACACTTATTTTGGTGCTGTCATCCAGTCTTCAATCTAGTGTCTGCAGAGCTATCCTTTTAGCCTCCCAAGCTATCTTGCGATGGAAAAAGTGATTCATTCTCTCTCCTTTGGGCTAATTCTAGTAAACTTTGATTTGGGAAAAAAATTAAAGGTTGTTTAGAGGAAGATGTTGAGAGAATTCATGAAAAATAATTATTTGACCCTGCCTCTTGAATACGTCTCAAGTCAGCACACTTGCCGCAATTATATGCTGGGGTGGAAGAAAAGCACTTTTGATGTGAGGATTTGCAAAGCCATTTCCAAAGCTGCCCATTTACCTTTGGTGCCCTTCTCTTACCCAACTCTCACCTGTGACTCCAAAAACTTTAGCAGACCAAGTGTCCACACCCCAGTTAAACCATTTTGACATAGGCTAAACCAGCTTGAGGTAAGTGACAGGGTTCAGATCTATTAGTGAGTTAGGGTAATGTATACCTGAATCATATGAAGACAACCCCCTTGGCAGAATAGGCAAATCATAACAATTTATTCCAATAGCCAGGAAGTCAGCAGAAGGAAATAAAGTGGACTGCTTAGAGTTTGTTCAAATATGAAAGACATCAAGGTCATCAACTGAATCATGGGCTATTGCTAGTAATCTTGAATTTTGTCTCACTATTGGACTTCACTGATTCTGGAAAAGAAAGTGAGGCTGCTGACATTGCCAGACGGATTCACTTAAAGCCAATTCATATGAGAGTGAAGTGATATCACCTTGTAATGTCATTGGTTGTCAACAGCTGCACTGAATCTAGAACATTATTGGCACAAATAAAACTACTCTTGACTAATAAACACCGTCCCAGAATATTATTGAGGAGATAGGTACAGCACTGAGAGTTTAAGTGATTTGTCCAGCATCATATTGTCAGTCAGAGTCACAATTTGAACTGAGCATTTCTTTGATTTGAAGCTAGTACTCTATTCCAAATGCAACAGTCTCTCTGCATTATAAGATGGAGGTAGTTTTATTAAATGATGAAGAAAACACAACATAGTCCTTAACAAGATATTCTAACAAAAAATATTCTATGCCAAAGACTTCTTTCTCCCTTTCTATGTCTTTGTCTTTCTCTCCCAGTCTCTCCTTGTTTCTCTGTCTCTTTCTCTGTCTCTCTCTCTCGCCTCATGCTCTCACTTTCTGCTCTTAAATCATATTGTTTTCTACAGTCAGGAAAGAAGAAACAAATAAAAAAACACAGAAAAAGAATAAAGGGAGAAAATATACTTTAATCAAAAATCTGAGTTCTTCACTTCATTATCTGGATATAGGTAGAATTTTCCTTTGTGAGTCTTTTAACTTCTTTTTGAAGTCATTCATAGCTGATCATCACACAGTGTTACTAATACTGTCTACAATGCTTTCATGGTTCTGCTCATTTCACTTTGCATCACACAGTATTACTAATACTGTCTACAGTGCTTTCATGGTTCTGCTCATTTCACTTTGCATCACTGTACAAATCTTTTCAGATATTGTTTTCTGAAATATGCCAGCTAACAATTTCTTATTGCACCATAATATTCTATTACATTCATAAACCACAGCTAGTTCAGCAATTCCCAACTGATGGGAATCTTCTCAACTGTCAATATTTTATCAGGACAAAAATTATATATACACACACACACACACACACACACACACACACACACACCCATATATATATTTGCATATGTAGGTCATCTTCCCTTTTATATGATGTCTTTGGGAAACAGTCTCAAGTAGTGGTATTGCAAGATCCCAGGGTATGTACATTTTGATTGTCCTTTGTTCTCAAGAATGGTTGGATTAGTTCACAACTCCACCAACAATGCAATGCAGTGTCAATTTTCCCACATCTTCTCAAACATTTAAAATTTTCCTTTCTTTTTGGGTCATATTAGCTAACCTAATAGGTGTGATTTGACACTTCAGCGTTACTTTCATTTGCAGTTCTCTAATCAAAACTGATTGAGAGTCTTTCTTCATAAACCAAGAAACAGCTTTGAATTCTTCTTCTGAAAACTTCCTATTCATATTCCCTGACCATTTGTCATTTGGAGAATAGCTTATACGCTTATAATTTTAATTCAATTCTCAACATATTTGGTAAAGGTAACCATTATTACAAACACTATAAAGACTGTTTCCCAACTTTTTGCTTTCCTTCTAATTACTCTTGGTTGCATTGATTTTGTTTCTACAAAAGCTCTTTAATTTAATATAATCAAAATTAACTATTTCACATTTTGGAATGCTCTCTTACCTTTTGTCATAACTCCCCTTCACCACAGATCTGACAAATAGATTATTCCTTACTCATCTAATTTTTATCTAATTTTTATGTCTGAGTTATGAACCCATTCTGACTTTATCTTGGTATGTGGTGTGAAATGCTGGTCTATAACCAATTTGTGTCCTACGGGTTCTCCAATTGTCCAGCAGTTTTTGCTGAAGAGTTCTTAAACTAGAAGCTGGAGTCTTTGTGTTTACCAAACAGTAGTTTACTATCGTCATTAGGTATTGTGACTTTTGAACGTAATTTATTCCCCTGATCCACCACTCTGTTTCTTAGTCAGTACCGGATATTTTTGATATTTATTACTTTAAAATGTAGTTTGAAATATGGTATTGCTAGACCACCTTCCTTGTATTTTTTTCTTAATTCCCTTGATATTCTTAACCCTTTGATCACCCAAAGAATTTTTTTCTAGCTTTATCAATTTTTTTTTTACTTTGATTGGCATACCACTCTATCAGTAAACAGAGTCAGAATTGCCATTTTTATTATATTGGTTCTGTCTTCTCAAGGGCAAATGTTATTTTCCCAATTGTCTAGATTTGATTTTATATGTATGAAAAGTGTTTCGTATTTATGTTCATAAAGTTCCAGCATTTGTCTTCTCAAGTGTACTCCCAAGTATTTTTATTATCTGTGGTGCTCTATTTTGTCAAATGCATTTTCAGCATCTATTGAGGTAATCATATGATTTTTGTTGTTTTTTTTTATTGATATGGTTAATTATGTTGATAGTTTTCCTAGAATTGAACCAGCCCTGCATTCCTAGTACAAATCCTGCCTAGTCATAGTGCATTGTCCTTGCTATTAATTCGCCTAATTGCTCATATTTCCTTTTTGCATCTATACTCTTTAGGAAAATTGCTCAATTATTTTATATCTGTTTCTGCTCTTTCTGGTTTAGATATCAGCACCATATTTGTGACATAAAAGTAGTTCTTGCCTATTGTTCCAAATACTTTATATAGCATTGGAATTGTTTTTTTAAAGTGTTTTATGAAATTCTCTTGTGAATCCGACTGGCTCTGAGGATTTTTCCCTTGAGGTTTCATTAATGGTTTGTTCGATATTTTTTCTAATATGGAGTTATCTAAGCATTTTAGTTCCTTTCTATTCTCAATCGATTTTCTCCATAGATATGTCACCTTTCATTTGCCAAAGATTTAATTTCTCTAATTCTCTTTACTCCCTTATTTCCTTGGTTGTTTATTTTTTTATTGGACTTATGTAATTCTTGGAGGAGGCAGTTGAGCTCTTCCACTAGTATACTATTGCTGGCTATTTCTTTTTCCTGTAACTCACTTAATTTCTTCTCTAAGAATTTACATGTTCTGCCAATTCGTGCACATATGCTTATTATTGATATTGCTTCATTGTCGATGTTACCTTTTAGGAAAATCCTTCTTTATCTCTTTAGTTGGGTCTATTTATTATTTTACTTTGTCTTGAAATCAAGATTGCTACCCCTTTTTTCTTATCTTCAGTTGAAGCATAGTAAAATCAGCTCCAGCTTGTTACCTATACTCTGTCTGTGTGTGCCGCTCTGCTTCAAGTGTGTTTACTGAAAATAAAATATTGAGGATTATGCTTTTTGATCCACTCTGTTATTCACTTATCTTTCATGGGAGAGTTAATCCCATTCCCATTCACAATTATGACTATTAAATATGTGGTTCCCTCCAATATATCTTTTTTTCCATTTGCCTTATCTCTCCTTTCATCCTTTCCCTGACCACCCGTGTTTTGTTCTGTCTACTACCTCCCAGTATGTGCCCTCCCTTCTGTTAGTTCTTTCTTTCCCTTTACATAATCTACTCCCTTCTTACTTTCTAAGCATGATAGATTTCTATATTCAATTAATTGTATACACTATTCCCTCTTTGAGTCAATACTGATGCCAGTTAGGTTCAAGGTACAACTACTCCCTACTTTTGCATCTCCCCCTCGATTAGAATAGGTCTTACATTCTTCTTCATATGAAATAATTTGCACAATCTTAGCTGTCCTTTCTGTACTCTGTGTAATCCTCTTTTTCATTCATTAATTACATTCATCATTCTTTCCAATTCACAGAATACCCTTAGTCTCTGTGTATGTATATTCCTTCTATCTGTACTGTTGGTGATATAATTTTTAAGAATTACAAGTTTCATCTTTACATGTGAGAATGTAAGTAGTTTAGCTCCATTGAATCCCTTATGTTTTCTTTTCCTTTCTGCCTGTTTGTGCTTCTCTTGGGGTCTTATATTTAGTTTAATTCTTGTCTGCTCTTTAGGAAAGCCTGAGCTTATTCTATTTGACTGAATGATCATTTCCCCCTCTTGAAATATCATGCTTAATTTTACTGGATAAATGACTCTTGGTTGCAGTCCCAGTTGCTTTGCCTTCCAGAATATTGTGTTCCGTGACAGCTTATCTTTGATTGTTGTGGCTACTAAGTCCTGTGTAACTCTAATTATTTCTTCCTGATATTTGAGTTGTTTTTTTCTGGCCACTTATAGTACATTTTTTTGGTTGAAATGATTGTTTTGAAATTTGACTATAATGATACTTGGAATATTTATGTTCTTTTATGAGGTAATAGTTGGACTCTTTTAATGTCTATTTTTCCCTCTGATTTCAAGATATCAGTGCAGTTTTCCTTGAAAATGTCTTGGAAGATGTACACATCCTCTTTTTCTTTCAAGTAGTCCGATTATTCTGACATTTTCTCTCCTGGATTTATTTTCTAGATTAGTTGTTTTTCCCACGAAATATTTTAAACTGTCTTTCATTTTTGTGCATTTCATTGAATGTATTTGATTGATTCTTGATATTTTGTAGAGATTGATTTCTACTGTTTCAATTCTAACTTTTAAGCAATTGTTTCTTCAATTAGCTTTTGTACTTTTTTTCTATTTGGTTGATTGCCCTTTTCTAAGCAGTTGTTTTCTTGAGCAGATGTTTGTATCTCCTTTTCCATTTGTCAAATTCTACTTTTTAAACAACTGTTTTCATTGCTCAGCCTTGTTGACTCTTTGAGCATAATTCTCTTGCCTCATTCTCATTTCTTTTCCTAATATTTTCTATCTCTCTTCTATGATTCGAAAACCTCTTCTGAGGTCTTTCATGAGTTGTTTTTCTGGCTTTCAGACCACTTTCCATTTTTATTTGAAGTTTTTGGTCATAGATGTTTAGACATTGTTGTCGTTTTCTGAGTTTTTTCTTGATCTTCCCCAGCAACATAATAACTTTCTATTGTCAGATTCTTATTTTGTTGTTGGTGTTGTTTCCTTCACCTTCTTGCCCTTTATCCTTTTTTTTTAAATTTTGATCTCTGGTTCAAACGTGAAAGAGGAACTTTTATCAGGTGGCCCTCTGTTCTAGTCCTGCCCTGAGGGTTAAGGTAGAGGGTGACTGCCTCTGCTGAAGTTTTTAGGTGTCTGGCAGCTTACCTGTTGCAGAACTTGAGTCCAAATACTGACGTCTGGCATGTGCTGTATTTCCCCAGATAAACACTGATTTATTAGCTGGTCTGGCTATTGGGAGTGTCTTTGCCAGGGCTGTGCTGAGACATGTTGGAAGTCTTGGTGTTGGCGCTTATCTATTCCCCTGAAGTGAGGCTCAGAATTTATTGCTAGTTTGCTAAGAGTAGGGCTTGCTGCTGGCTTGCTTGGAGACTTCCTGTGCTGGACTGCTCTCCACTTTTATTTGAGTGAAACACACTTTCCTTGCTAATCTTTCAAGTTTCTTGGACTAAAAGATTATTTCACTTCCTCTTATTGCCGGTTACACTGTTTCAGGATTTGTTTTGGATCTTTAAGATTTTTTGGAGATGATTATGCGAGAGTTATAGGGATTGACTGCTTGCTCTTCCATATTAGCTCCCAGAAGTTCTCTATCTACAGTTAGTTTAAACGGAATTCATCTTTCTATTTTTAGTTGTGGTAATTTGTTGTTAATATATAGAAAAACTGATCATTTATGTGAGTTTACTTAATAACATGCAAATTTGCTGAAGTTGTTAATTATTTCAACGAGTTTTTTAGTTAGTTCTCCAGAATTTTCTAGGAATCACATCATATCATCTGAAAAGAGAGAGAATTTAGTTTCTGAACTGCCTGTTTCAATTCTTTTAGACCAGCTAAGTGGCAACGTAAATAATACTTTAGTCCTGGAGCAAGGAAGACTCGTCTTATTGAGTTTGAATGTAGCCTGAGAAACTTACTAACTGTGTAACTGTACTAGATCCGACCATAATTCAGTACAACTTACATATAATAAAAAGCCATGGAAATATAAACCAAAAATGGATTAGAAACTAAATCTAATCTTAAAGAAGCACTGGTTTAAAGAACAAATCATAGAAACAATCAACAACTTCATTCAAGAAGATGACAATAATGAGAGAATCTATCAAATCTTATGGGATACTGCAAAAGTAGTTCTTAGGGGAAGTCTCTGGTTTTTTTTTTTGTTTGTTTATATCTTTGAATACCTACATGGATAAAAAAGAGAAGAAGGAGATCAACAACATGGGCATGCAGCTGCAAAAGCTAGAAAAAAGAACAAATTGAAAATCCCCAAGTAAATATCAAATTATAAATACAGAAAACCCAAAGAGAAATCAACAAAATTGAAATCAAGAAAACTATTGAGCTAATAAATAAAACTAATAATTGCTTTGATGAAAAAATAATAAAATTGATAAATCTTTGTTCAATATGATTAAAAAAAGAAGAAAACCAAATTACCCATATCATAAATGAAAGGGGTGACCTCACCTCTAATGAGGAGGTAATTAAACAACAATTAGAAATTATTTTGCCCAACAGTATGCCCAAAAGTTAGACAATCTATATGAAGAGGATGAGTATCTTAAAAAATATAAATTGTCCAGATGAACAGAAGAGGAAGTTGAATACTTAAACAACACCATTTCCGAAAAAGAAATTTAATAAACCATCAATGTACTCCCTAGGAAAAAATCTCCGGGGTGGATGGATTTACAAGTGAATTCTGTCAAACACTTAAAGAACAGTTAATTCTAATACTATATAAACTATTTTTGAAATCGGGGAAGGAGTCCAGCGAAAATCTTTTTATCATACAAATATGGTTCTGATACCTAAATCAGCAAGAGCCAAAATGGAGAAAGAAATTATAGACCAATTTCTCTAGTGAATATAGATGTAGAAATTTTAGATAAAATTTTAGCAAAAAGAATACAGCAATTTATCACGAGAATAATATACTATGATCAGGTAGGATTTATACTAGAAAGGCAGAAGTGGTTCAATATTAGGAAAACTATTAGCATTGTCGATCATACCAGCAACAAAACTAACAGAAACCATATGATTATCTCAATACATGTAGAAAAAATTTTTGACAAAATATAACACCAATTCCTATTAAAAATCCTGGAGAACATAGGAATAAAGGGAACTTTCCAGAAAATAATAAGTCATGTCTACTTAAAACCTTCAATAAGCATTATCTGCAATGAAGATAAGCTAGATGTATTTGCAATAAGATCAGGGGTGAAACAAGGAAGCCCATTATCACCACTGTTATTCAGTATGGTACTAAAAATGTTAGCTGTGGCAATTATGTGAGAAAAATAAATTGAATGTATTAGTAGAGGAAAAGAATAATAATAAATAAATGTTGGACAGGATGTGGGAGAGTTGGAACACTAATTCATTGTTGGTAGAGCTGTGAACTGATCCAACCATTCTATAAGGCAGTTTGGAACTATGCCCAAAGGGCTACGAAAGTATGCATACACTTCCTGACCCAGCAATATCGCTTCTAGGACTGTATCCCCAAGAGATCATAAAAATGAGAAAGGGTCCCACATGTCCAAAAATATTTATAACTGCACTCTTTATGGTTGCTAAAAACTGGAAATCAACGGGATGACCATCAATTGGAGAATGGCTGAATAAATGATGGTATATGTATGTAATGGAATACCGTTGCGCTATAACAAATGATTAACCGAAAGACTTCAGAGAGGCCTGGATAGACTAATATGGTCTGATGCTGAATGAAAGGAGAAGAACTAAGAGAACTTTGTGCACAGCAAAGACCACAGAGTGGGCGAGCATTCTTCTGGAAGGCTTGGAACTTCATTGAAATGCAAGGATTTAAAAAAAAAAATTCCTTCCGTCTTTTAAGGAAAAATACCTTCCACATCCAGAGAAAGAACTGTGGAATCCAATCATAGAATGTAGCAGATCATTTTCTTTTGTATTACATTTTCATTTGTTATAGATTTCTCCCATTCCTTTCGATTTTTCTATACTGCAAGACTATGGTGAAAATGTATTTAATAGGAATGTATATGTTGAACCTATATAAAATTTTTGTGGTCTCAGGGAGGGAGAGGGAAGGTAGGGAGAGGGAGGGAAAAAATCTAAGTTATATGGTAGTGATTGTAGAACACTGAAAATAAATAAAATTAATTTAAAAAAAGAAAAAAAGGAAAAGCCATTTGTAGGACTCCACCTTTTTTTTCCCCAAAAAAGCTTACGTAATACTGGAATTAACTTTTCTTTAAATGTTTGTTAGAAGTCATTTGTGAATTCATCTGGTCCTAGGGATTTTTCCCTAGGGAGATCATTTCTGGATTGTTTGTTGCTTTTATTTCTGTAAAGTTTATTTAAAAATTTAATATCCTCTTCTGTCAATCTGAGCAATGTACATTTTTGGGAACCCTCATCCATTTCACTTAGAATATCTAATTGGTCAAAATAGGCCCTAAAATTGATTTAGTTATCTTTTCATTGGCTTTGAATTTACCCTTTTCATTTTTGATTTGGTAATTTGATTTCCTCTTTTTTTATTCGATGAACCAATGTTTTGTCTATTTTATTTTTATCATGACACCAAATATTAGGGGTTTTTTGACTTATTTGTTCAGTTGTTTTCTTTTAATTTTACTAATCTTTCCTTTGATTTTCAGGATTTCCAATTTAGTGTATCATTGGATATTTTTATTTTGTTGTTTTCTAGGTTTTTTTTTTCAATTTCATGCTAATTTTATTTATATGCTCTTTCTCTATTATATTGAAATGAATGGTAGAGACATACAATTTTCCCTCAGTATTTTTTCGTCTTCATCCTCTAAATTTTGATATGTTATCTTAATACTATTATTCCTTTAATAGAATTATTGGTTGTTTTTATTATTTGTTCTTTGTCCTCTTTCTTTAGGATCATATTATTTACTTTTCAATTAATTTTAAATCTTCTCCTTCATAATCTTGTGCTGAATATAATTTTACTGCAATATGATCTTTAATACTTCTGCCTTTCTAAATTCAGTTATGAGGGTTTTATGCTCAAATACATGGTCATTTTTTTATGTAGGTGTTACATACTACTGAGAATAAAGGTATATTCCTTTCTATTCCCATTTAATTTTCGTCAGCAGTTTGTAATTTCTTCCTTCATATCTAAATTCTTATTCATATATTTAACTTCTTTCTTGTTTTTTTTGTTTAGAATTGTCTACCTGTTAGAGGGGAAAGATGAGGTCCCTCACTAGTAGAGTTTTACATCTATTTCCTGCTATAAGTCATTTAACTTTTTCTTTAATAATCTGGATGCTATAGCATACAGTGCATACATGGTTCATATTGATACTACCTCTTTCTCAATGGTACATTTTAGAAAAATATAGTTTTCTCGTCGTAATGATAATTTAAATGGAAATATCATTCTCATTCATTAATGGAACTGTGTCCTGCTTAAATCACCTGGAATGGTAAGTTATGTGTGGTAGGCGGAGCTTCTTTAACATGTGGAACCGGAAGAGTGGAGTAGAACAGGGAGGAAGTTAGTGACAATGGTTGTGACAGGGGCATCGCAAGGCTAGTGAGTTTTTGCCTGAGGGAAGACTCCACAGGCTATGAGGTGAGGGAGGCTAGGGAATGGCTTTGTCCTCAGCAGTGCTAACCTGTATCGACTTTTTTTTTTTGTTTTGTTTTTTTTGTTTTTTTCTTTTATAATATAAATTGATTTATTTATTTATTTTTTCTTTTTAAATTCATTTATTTAACTTTTTACATTCATTTTCACAAGATTTTGGGTTCCAAAATTTTCTGCCCATTTGTCCCCTCCCCCCTCCCCAATACACTGGACATTCTAATTACCCATATCACCAATCTGCC